>JAGGAQ010000679.1:0-10398 GCA_017657225.1 Termitomyces sp. T69sscA | reverse complement strand
AGGACAACTGCCAATATTGTCTACCAAGAGATTTTAAATGGTTTACAATTGTAGTTTATGAAAGTTTGATTATATTGTATACTTGATAGAAATATACAAATACACATTGTTACTTGATGGAATTTAGAGCCATAACCAAATGAAGTGAGGTTATGGCAGAGCCTTGAATCACTCTGTGGGATTTGGAGCCATAACCAAATGAAGTGAGGTTATGGTGGAGCCTTAGTTACTCAGTGGGATTTGAAGCTATACCTCACGAAGTGAGGTATAGCGGAGGCTGAGTGGTGAGGGGTTTGGGGGCTTTGCCCCCAATGAGATACAAGGCCTGTGCCGAAGGCACAGGTCGTAGCTCGTGGATTACATAAAATGACATCCACATCAGCTGACAAGTATAAAATGTTCGAACGACCTTGATCTCGACTGCAAAAGACGGACCAACCAACCAGAACATCCATTGCTATTCACCGCTTTCTACGTGCGCCCCACTACTTGTCAATGCATGGATTTGATACTGACCTCTGATGCCTTGCAGGAAGCATTATCTCACGTTGTCATGTGGAAAGTTGGAGGATATGTCTTGTCCTACCCAGACGCCATTGACTGGGCTCGACGTCGCTTTCCCGGAATCGATATCTATGACGAAAGCTTAATTCCTTACATTATCCAACGCCATAACAACAAGATTCTCGGGGGGTGGATGGGGGTTATTGCTTTTGAATCACGGGGTCGACCCATGTGCCTCTTCGTCACGCACTAGAGGACGATCCGAACGCAGTCTGGGATAGTTATAGTCGGTACGTTGAAGACGAAGAATGTGTAGCGTATGGACGCAAGATCTCCCCTGAAAAAGAGGACTACGAGAAGGCAAAGTTTATGACAATAGTGGATCCATATAATTTAGGCCACTGAATTTATCGCCATTCAAATCTACACGTCATTGTTTTTGACTCTTTTCTTTCTTTGCCTTCTTTGCAGTCTTTGGTCACATTTCTTTACTGACCTCAAATATCGTTTAATCTGTCATTTGGAATAGTTTATATGAAATCTGCTTATTTGAGCAACCTGAGGTAGCGTGCGGCACCGGGAGGTTGTTACACTTTACGATAGGATCCGGTAGCATTAACAAACCGTTTCCTAAGTCTATGTCCATGCGTCACACACTACAATTTACTCCCATGTTTGGAGAACTAAGACTACTTCATGCTATATTATAACACAGATGGTCTTTTCATCGAGAAGACAAAAATTATCAATAGCATATGATGGATACTTTTGCCCGCATAGTGTCTAGCCCCGCGCACACACTTTCTTGAACAGACGTAATTTGGCTCTGAATCGTCTTACCTTCGGGAGAGAGAAAGCGGCGTTGTACCGTCAGATTCACTATCTATATCCCATAGTCCTTGTTCAGATGGATGCCGCCCGCATTGCCTCGAACAGGCCATGCTGATCGCCGAGCCTGTATGTCAAGATCATCTCAAAAGTAGCAGATCCGGACTCGGGTTCTATTTCTAGCAGGGAGAGAACGATTGCGAGCGCACTGGCTGTCAGGACCCACTCAGCAGCGGAACGATATCATCAAGCAGGTGTACTTGTCCAGCATTCCGGCTTGTTTAGCGTTCACCATGTGCATGTAGAAATGGTCCTCTTAATCTCGGGCAGGACAGAGGGAGGTAGGGAGAATCGAGATCTGCGCAGTAGCCTGGTTGATAATGGAGACCGGTTTTTCCTTCACCATAACTATGGCTTGCCTCGTGTACTTTTTTTTGTGTCAGGGTGGTATCGTTTATATATGTTGTCCAACTCATACCTTGCGTATATGAACATCCGTAACGGGATAGACGACGTTGATATTGACATCTCTTTCTCGATCCTCACCAACCATAGAAACAGCCAAGTATACTAGAAATGGCTGTGAATCATGAGGAAAAAAGTCACATAGAAGAAATTCTGTACTCACGATATCCGTGTTTTCTTCAAACGCAACTTTTTTCGAAAGTCTCCGGATCCGTTCCTGTCTTCTCCACCCTCACCATTGCCGCCACTCAGTATCGTACGTCGTCTGTGCCAGGAAAAGTACCAAGGAGCATCAAGCTGTGCGTCAGCGGGTATTCATTGATCATGCCTCGGTCTGTCGAGCGTTGTGGGTGCAGCTGGACGGGACACAGCTGTGAAGATAGAAGACTCAGTAGGAAAGAGTGTGCCCAGGTGTGCCCTTGTCCGAATATCCCTTCGTCTTTGTCTCCCAACCTTCTCGAACAAAAATCAATATTCCACTCGTATCCTGAATTTGTTCAAGCCCCCTTGTGACACCTTGTTTTCCTCTGTGTGTCCGATCCTCTGTGTGTACGATCCGATTTACTATGCCACTACGTCAAAGCGCACCGTCATCCACAACGCCACAGTCACCTCTTTCACTCATCACACTCATCACCCGCTTTGTTGAATAAATGACCATTGTCTTTGTTCAAAAGACACGACCCTACCCATTGTTACTCACTCACATAGATACGGACACTCGCAGTAGCGCACCATCAGTCAATCATATAGAACTGAGGGTGAGTAGCATTTAACATCATAGATATTAGTCTCGAACTGATGATCACCTACCTAGACTATAGATTACTTACGTCTGTGTCAGGTAGATAGATAACTTAGTCAATCATATTGAACTGTGGACTATAGATTACGTACGTCTGTGTCAGGTTTTAACAGAAGCAACACATCAGATGTCCTGCTGGAATCACTTGTGGTGCCCGTACCTGCAGGCGGACGTGACTGCGAACTGCTGCCATTGTTGGCGCAAATGTGGAATGTCATCGTCCAATAGGCACTGAGCTTTGCCTTTCCTCTATCCATGCGCTTTTGGTGTGGTTGAGCCACAGGTTCAAATCGGTCTCAAAGCGCATGCAAATACGCTTCTCCAGTGTCTTCCATCTTCAGCCTCAAAGGAGACTTTGATACTGTTGACTTTGCTGACCCCTGCATGCTCTTTGCTTCTAGCAACTTTCTATTGAACATTATGTCTGATGGTTCTGATATCTTGTCTGCACAAGGTTGGTGATACACCCTCACTCTGGAGCTTGTCAGTTGGCACTCCAGTGAGGTCTGAGTTACTTGTTCTGCATGAGTCTTCTTCACTGCCATTATGCCAGCTGCTTTTGGCTGGTCTAGCATATCCCCCCTTTCCAGAGTTCCTTGGAACTCTTGCTCCATGATTATTATTGCCAGCAAGCTTGCCAGTAGGCTGGCCACTGGGGCCAGGTTCTTGGCCTTGTCCTCCACTGTCACATTCCTGTGACCTTTGAGTCAGTTGCGACATTTGCAACATTTTTCTGTGGCCCTATACCATCATAGATGGCCACTGTGTCCACCAGGACAATTTTCTCAGCCCTCAATGGAACTCCATTGACTACAACCTTATTGTTCACAAAGTTGAAACTGACTTTGCTTTTATGCATAAATGGCGTGCCAATAATCATATCTTCCATGCCTCCACACTCCCAAAGCAAGACCTTCCTTTGAGGAGCTTCCTTTGCGCTGCATGACATGCATTGACCCCCACTGCTGCCTTGCATGATTTCCAGGCTTCATCTTGAGTCCTGGTGCTGCGACTCATCACCAGGGCCTACATACCATACAGTATATAAGTTGTAGAGTAGCATCTAGTACTCTAATCTAATATTGCTGTACCTCTGTCTCTAGTTTTGTGTTCTGTTCTCTGTCTCTCTAGTCTCATGTGCCCCAGTTTCCCTTTTCTGACTTATCTCATTTTTGTATCATATTCATCTTGTATTGTCTCACTTAGCTTGTCTCTACTCATCTCTACTCTCAATCTAACTCTGTTTCTCCTCTCTCTCTCTGCCTCAATTCTCTAAGTCTCTTCTCTCCTATCTTCTCTACTCTCTTGCCTCTGTCTCAACTCATTTTGTTTTCCCTTTTGCCTCTCCTATCTCAACTCTTTTCCCTTTCAACTTGCTTAAATCTCTGTGGCCCCGCCTTTGATTCCAGGACTCACTAAGTCTCCTTGCTCACCCCAGCTAATTGCTCACCAGCCCCAGGACTTGCTTGCCTACCAGTGCTCATCTTCATCCCTTCCTTTGTATCCCCAGGCTCATGCTTACCCTGGCACCCATCCTCCAACTCTCTTCCCCATCCCTGGCACTTGCATCCTTGCTCTGGTGTGACCAGTGATCACTTGCGCAACTGCTGCTTGCATCCCCAGCCCCACCCTGGTCTCACATGCCCTGTGCTCTTGACAGTACCGCTGCATTTGTGAACATCATGCATGCCACATAAGGATTTGCCCAGTGGGCTGAGCCCCCATGGTCAGCAGAACCTGACAGGCATTTTGCACTGCTTTGACAACGTAGGTGTAGGACAATGCTCCTCTGTCAGGCTGCTCAAAGAGGGGGGCGCTGCTGTTGTTGGAAAGCTCAGTGCACAACCATTCATGTGCTGCAACAGAGCAGAAGGGGCAGAGTGAGTTGAACATGTGTGGTGTCATTATAGTTGCTCAGAAGATGAATTGAGCTGCACAAGAGGTTGAGGTTTGCATTATACCTGTCTTTCTTGCTGACAGTAAACTCCACACTGCGCAACAGACCAGAGTAGGCAGGGCAGCAAGCTGTGTAGATTGTAGTGTGGCCAGGTGTAGTGCCTGGCTGGAGCTGCACAAGAATGGCATTGAGGATGGGGAGTGTGATTGGCTGGACTGGGTGCCTATTGTGTTCACTGTGGAAGCACTTGATCCCTTGGAGCAAGCATTGCACAACCAGAGACTCAAGGGCTGTGAAGGACAGATCAGTGTTGACATGGAGGGAATGCACTGATGCAAAATAGGCTTTAATCGTTTTGGGTTTGATCCAGAGACTGAGGCTTGCAACCCATGACAAGATGGCTTGCTGTGAGGCTGGGAGGATGGAGCTGTCTGCATTATATAAGCCATTGAGTTGGACATAGAGAATGAACTGTTGCTGGCCTGTTGAGTATGTGCACCACATGCTAGTAGCAAGCCTGTGCCAATGATTTCGGGGTGGTGGCAATTCTGCTTGTACCACCAAGCTTGAGGTGCTTTGAGGTGGGAACCTATTGTAGCAAAGAGGCAATGGTGAACATGCAAGAGTAAGCAAAACAGGAGGCAGCATCAGCAATAAAATTATCAGCAGCAGGGAGCCACTCAGAAGAGACAGAAAAGTTGAGATGGCAGGCCAGGGCTATCATATTCTTTACAAGTTTCTTGCTCTGCTGCAAGCAAATGGACTTGTTGCAAATTGTGTTGAAAATAGCCTTGTTGTCAATGTGAAACACAACATGACATCCCCAAAACTGTTCTCTTCAGCAGAGGATGGCATAGACAACTGCTTGTTAGTAACCGAGATAAACGCACCATCGATGCCACATCACACATCCTGTCCCTTGCCTGCTGTGTCACATTATCTCTTTGTCTCCAAATAATTGGCCCTGGTACACTGTCTGGCCACGACATTGAAATCTTCTCCATTGTTAATGGACAACCTATTTATACAGACGTACAATACGTGCACCCTCAGTCAATTGTAATTGAACTGAGGGTGAGTACAAGTTTTGTCAAATATCATCAAATACACACTGATGTAATACGCCTAACAGACTTTGACTTACCAGTCTGTTAGGTAATTAGAGTCAATTGTAATTGAATTGAGGACTTCGACTTATCAGTCTGTTAGCATTGAGTATTGAGTTCTAACAGGTTATGGGCCTATAGAGTCGTACAGGACCAACAAGTACGACAGCACTGGAACTCACCTGCTCTTTGTCTTTGACCTCTTCACACAATCACATTGCTCTCTTGGCGCTCTCGGGCCCTGATGCTCTGTTCAACCAGATACTTTGTTTAAATGTGTCTTCTTGTCTGCCCATGTAACACAACACTCATCCTGTCCTATCCTTGTCTTCTCAAACCATGGAATCTGACTCTCCCAACAAACCCACAATCTGCGGGGACACCGCCTACCCGTGTATCCGCCTGCCAAGCTCAATGCTCACTGGCCTGCTTCTGAGCCCCCTTTTGATTGCACAACTGGGGAGTTCTCCAAATGGCCAACGAAACCAGAAATCTTTTTGCAGCAAAGCGGACTGGATTGGTACATATTCGCATCTGAGAAGAATCCTGGCTGCCTGATCATCCAACCTGATCAAACCACTGAGCCAAACACCTATGCTAACTGGTTGTCAAACAATGATCTGATCATTGGCGTCATCCATGCAGCAGTCTCTGAGGCAGAACAGGAAGATCTGGACACGGATGGCATGGCAAAGGAGTGTTATGATGTGCTGAGAGCGCGTGCCCATCAGGAGGGACCTGTCAAACAAGTATCCCTCATACGACAGGCTCTCTCTACATGTTCCAGTTGCAGAACCCATTGATAGCACTGCCAGAAAGATCTGCGACCTCATCAACCGTGCCTTTGCCATAGGAGCAATAGACAGGGACCTCTTGAAATGTATCGCCCTACTAAACAGCATCAATGACAAGAGGCCTTGCTGATGCAACACTGACTGTTCCCTACACCTCCTCACACATCAGAAAGCTGTTTCAGACCGTTGACAGTCTGTCGACCCTCACAAAGACAACACATACCGATACTGCTCTCTCTGTCCATGACCAGAAACCCCAATCGCATCCCCACAACCACAGCCCTGGTTTCCCCTGCAACGAGATTTGCCACGCCTCCAAGTTCTCATGCTGTGGCCACACCAAAGAATGGTGCATTTGACCTGGCGGAGGGATGGCTGGAAAAACAATTGAAGAATCCAAAACGCGCACCAGGCTGCACAAGGAGGAGCGAAGGGAGGAAAGGGAGCAACAAAGTCAGGAGGAGGTGGTAACAACATCAAGAATGGTATCGCTGTCAAAGGCTTAGACAGACAAGCCTATATTGTAGACATCAACAACTTACAGAAGATACAGCTCAAGAACACCACAAAACCAGCGGAATTTGCAGGAGCCGCCACTACAAACTCCACTGACCTATTTAAGTATGAAGGATTCATGGCAATCGACGATGAGCCTGATGCCGCTAATCACGAATCAAGAGCAACAATTAACTGGGACACCCATGCAATTCCAAGGACTCACAACTGCGAGACCATCTTGGCAACTACCGTGGTTATTCCTACAAACCCCATGAACAACACCAGGTTGATCTCACTGACCAAGAAACCATTCTATATGGATTTGGGGGCGACAGTCCATATCTCACCATGCACATCTGACTTTGTCATGCTCAAATCAATACCACCGCAACTGGTAAAAGGAGTAGGTGGAACAACCATTGAAGCAATCGGAATCGGACAGATTCACCTTCAAGTCCAGAATCAGGCAGAGATCTACTTGGAAAATGCTCTCTACATACCCAATTCAAGTGTGCAACTCATATCCATTTCTGCCCTAACAGCTGGCATGCGAGCCCTGATCACATTTAGCCGCTCAGGCATAACCATTCTTGATGAAGATAGTGGCACCCTACTGGCCCCAGGACACTTAATCCCTGGAAAGCGACTATACACTCTTGAATTACAGTCCAACTTCTCCAAACACGCACTCATCACAGCACAATGTCCTGTTCACCTCGACACCTGGCACTGGCGCTTGGGACATGCAAATTACCAAGTCGTCGCTACTATGGCTCGCACAGGCTTACTCCCAGGTATGCCATCAGTCTCCCTACACACCCAACCCAAATGTGACATCTGCATTCTCAGAAGACAGACAAAAATGTCGGTACCCAAGGTGCGTGAAATAGGGTGTAGGGCAGTTGAGAGGCTACAAATAGTGTGGATAGACCTTGCAGGGCCAATGAATGTGCAGTCATATAGAGGAAACAAATATATTATGGATCTTGTTGACGATTTCACAAACATGCCATGGTCCATTCCCCTCAAGACAAAGGCTGATGCCTTCACAGTACTTCAAGCTTGGGAGAAAGAAAGGGAACTCAAAACAGGGCGAAAAGTCGCCACGTATCGCACAGGACACAATGGCAAACTCAAGAATCACCAGATGAAAGAGTGGCTAGCATCAACAGGTACAAAGCATTGATTTGGAGCTCCTTACACATCCAAACACATGGGAAGAGTTGAGAGAATGCACAGAATGCTTTTAGGAAAGGCCAGGACGATGTGATTGGCTGATAAGTGTCCAAACTTGTTGTGGGATGAATTTTATCTTACTGCGGCCCATCTACATGCGAAGACGGCCACCAAGTCATTAAATGGCAAGACACCGTTTGAATTATGGTACAATCATGCGCTGGACTACTCCTACATGCGGGAGATTGGGTGTAGAGCATTCGTACTCATTTTGCACCAACACAACCCAAAAATCAACGCACGAGGAATCGAATGTATCCTTATAGGCTATGCGCAAAACTCTAAGGCTTATTGGTGTTATGACCCAATCACAAGGAAGATATTCAAATCCTACCATGTGCGTTTTTTAGAATAGCACAACAGTCCATCCAATCCCAATAACACCAAGACATCGATTACCACAAACACAATAAATCGGTACCTAACCCCACAGAAATTGAGCCCACATCGATCATTGATATACACAAAACGTCATCGAATGTCCCATTCCCCACAGATGACGATGAGGAACATATCAACCATAATGTTATATCTGCTACAGTGCAAGACAAGGTTAACATGCCAAATCAACAAGACAATCAGAATGTTGAAGAACCTACCGTACCTCGTCGATCCAACCGCATCTGCATTCCCACAGCCAAAGCCAGCCCTGATAACCCTCCCATCACGTGCCTTGAACAAGCTGTAGAAGAGTCGCGTGCAGCTGCAACCCGACTGCACCAGGCAAAGGTTAGTAAATGCCAAAATGCTGAGGCAATACACGCACCTTCACTTGAACTACATGACAACAATGATGGCAACAATGCCAACCCAGAAGCCCATCAAAAGTTACAACCAACAGGAGGAGATGCTGCAGACGCTTCTGACTTAGCAAATGTTGCCTCAATAGAAGACATTGAACACCTACTGGCTGTGGCCGAGTTTGAGATAGTGGCATATGCAAGCAGGGATGTTGTGCTGGAGAATCCAGTGCAGCACCTTGGCAAAAAGGTTGAATATGTATGGCACTGAGTGTACCTCAAACATAAGCACCAGGTCATGGTAGAACTCACCCCACCACTTGAATCCAAATAGTGGCCAATTGGCTTGGCATACTGAGATGTGGTGTAACACAGACTCCAAGTCACTTGAGCATTAAGGAATCCTGCTCTGACACCACAAGATTGAGGATGGCACAATTGATCATGTTGTATGGCTATTGAGGCCTCAGAGTCTGCAATGCTGTTGTTGACAGAGCTCCCCTCTGGCTACAAGAGGTGATATATTTAGCAAATTTTGCAAATTTTGCTTGAACATGAGTGATAGTATTTACAAGCATGTAATCTGAGTATTCATGTAGGTTATGAATTCAAGCTTGCTTGTTGAGAGACGAATGGACACATGGGAAATGTGACATGTCTGCTAAGAGAGTGTTGGTGCAGGGGTCCATGGTACAATGCCATCATGGTGGTGGTGGACCTCTATGGAAAACAAGTACACTTCATCCTCACCCACACCACTTGCTCCATCATGGGTCTGCTAACCTGTACCAGAAGAACGTTTGGAAGCTCTATGGTCTGCCCAAGGCCTATCTTTCAACCAGGGCCCACAGTTCATAGTGGAATTCTTGTGTGAGCTGTACTGGTTATTGAATGTGAAGCTCTATACCTCCACGGCATACCACCCACAGTCCAATGGTCAGACAGAACACATGAACTAAGAGCTGGAACAGTATCTCCAGTTGTTTTGTAACAAGTGCCAAGACAATTGGGACAAATTGCTCCTAGACACAAAGTTTCAGTACAAGAATTATACCCACTTGGCCACACAAGTCAGAGAACAGGGACAGAGAGGGACTAAGGTGGCTGGGAGGACAAGACACTGGGGAAAAATCACCACACAAAGGAAGACAATAGGCAAGATGAGAATTACACACTGCAGGGGCACAACAACCCATGTACATGAAGACTCAGGATGGACATAACACTTGTGAGCGGCCAGGACATGGGCCACACTACTCAAATCTGTAGACTACCCCCATGCCAATGAACATCCTGCTGGACTTCGCAACGTGACCACGCCACAAAACACACCATCTTAAATTAGATCTAATCCACAAAGCTACAATAAACGAGCACCAGCACAAAGAAGGACAATACATCAAAGTATGGAGTAGTGCTAGCCTGCTGAGGAGCTTGGTATAAAACCCGGTACGAACACTGCAATCTGAATTCAGTCATTGGTATATATATACTCTGCTTATAACGCGCCACGTTGCGAATCACC
>JAGGAQ010000678.1:0-10445 GCA_017657225.1 Termitomyces sp. T69sscA | reverse complement strand
GAATTACGCACTGAATGTTACTGTTATGATTCATCGATGAGGTAAGTTGACGAACTATTCAGACATGTTTCTCGACAACCTTCGAGGAACATCAAAGCCTGAGGATTACCTGTTTCCCGTTACACATCCGCCAAACGTTCACTTCTATAACCCATTTTTGTCACGAAACATTCATTGTGCGAGCTCTGTGGCCTCGACAGCCATCCAATGAGTCCCCCAGCAATTCCTGAAAATATGAGGGAAGTAAGAGAGCACAGCTTGTCAGATGGCAAACACGACCACTTTGTCCACGTGTCGTGTCCTGGACATGCATCACGCTCAAACGTTCAAGCTGTGTCTAACGGCGATGATATCTCGTTGTCACGTCAACTAATGGAGAGTAAGGAGCGATGTGCTCCAAGTCTAACCATATTGCTCTTATATCCTGTAAGTATGGTCGAAATATACTTTTTGTTACCGTGATTGTGATGATCGTACACATCACGATTATACTGATAGATGCCCTACTAGGAGCATATGAAATCTTTCTGATCAGCTACCAAATAGCTGATTCAGCCGCGGATCTAATGACTATCCTGGCGGAGATAGTCATCAAGGCCGAACTATCCCTTCGATTACATCGTCCGAATAGCACACCTCGTCACTAGATCGCATCTTCTCTGTTCACAGCAGTTACACCTTACCCACTTCTCCATATACTTGATTCTGTTGCTGATTACTCACTCGAAAGCTCTGTTGAGCGCCTTATGATGCTCTCAGAGTTGACGTGGACAGCCGACGAAATACATAATTTTAGATCACGCCAATCGCGTGTATACTCATGAATCGAATGCCCAGAATACTGCTTCATCGCGAAAATGGCTCGTTTTACTTATATTCGTAAAGTATCAGTGCGCGTGCAGGACGAACGTTTAATGACTCGACTCCGTGAATAGCACAACCTGAGGCTGGGGTGTCAACGAAGTTTGTACGCTACAATATAGATGGGTTAAAAACAAAGCACTTGTGGATTTAGTACAAGGAGCCGTACAATGAAGTTATTGGAGATAAGAGGGTACGTCTGATTGTGTGTGGCTGCGACAGATGATGACTATTATGTCAGGAGGAATGGGTAGCTAAAAAACTCGTCGATTGGTCCAAGAGGCTTAGATGATTTCATCAAGGTCTGTTTTAGGAGAACTAAGGGAGGTGTAGACTGATAGATCTTATCTCAAACTCGACACACGCTCAACCGATTATCGATTACTACTTACGTCTAGAGATTTCTCACCATATGACAGTTGTCGTCAATCTTGTCCTGATCAGGTCTAGTAGTGCTATGTGAGAAGGTGATGCCCTACATCTATTATCCAGCACCTAATGGCTTGATTTTTCCTCTCAAACCGTCATTTTGCAAGAGCTGGCTCCCCGTGCTGACTCTGTCGTGTCCTTCCTGGCCTTGAACGCCATTCTTTTCGTTCGAGCTGTTAAAAGAAAACGCTCCACGTCAATCAAAAACTAACCTGTCATCGAGTTCTGAGTGAGTTGCGTGGTCGTTTGTGACATAATCTACTTATGTACTTATGAACAACGCCTGAAGTACGTACACATGTCTAACAGCTACTCTGCTACGTCAAGCACCTCTTCAAGCATGGCTACACCACAACCTCAGCCCTCTCCCCCACATGGTAGCCGTTCCGAAATCATTGGGATCATTTTAGGAATAATTGGGCTGCTATGTGTCGCTGGTGTCATTTATGCGACGCTACGTACGAAGCGTATGAAAAAAAGAGCATCCGATAACTCCGAGAGGCCTACGTTGACATTTCAAAAGAGATCGGACCGCCATCACCCTGCCGCACAGATCACTAGTACCACGTTTGGGTCCGAGGTTCCTCAAATTGGTATGTTTTTCTGTTCTTCGTTGACTCTTCAATTAAACTTCGGAATGGATACAGAGCATATTCCCGGCTCAAACATGCGAATAGCAACGCGAAGACCCGATGGTGTATGGCAATTCTCTGACCCACAGGATTCCCTAACACCCGCGGGGGTCTCGGAATTCGATTTCGATGTCATGCCACCACCTTCGTCGGCAAAGGGAAGGTTTCCTCCTCGTGTGTACACGATAAAAACGGATACGTTGCACTCAAGATATTTTTGGAACCTTCGTTCTGACGATGACCGTCATTATCAATACAATATCGATTCTCCTCCACCTACCTATGGTTCACACTATAATAATGACCCGATTTCGCCTCACGAGGAACGTATGCCCTAGTTGATGAGGTAACTTACATACCTGGAAAATCGGCCATGTATGCTTTACTAAACGAGCGACCAACATTTATATCTTTGGAGTCTGGAACCGCCGTTCGTGAAAGTCATGTAAATAGCTCGGGTCGTCTCCATGTTGCCTGTCTGCCAAATTATTTGATAGTTCTCGGACTATTTCTCAAACTCAAGGCAGCTATTGATCTTGCATCACGTTTCTTTCCAAAAATTCTAAGGTCACCAGACAGTCATGATCCGCATGCAATTTTCTGGATACGGCATTGGAGCTAATTATCCACTACTCCTGTCCGACATCATACCGAATGAACAAGAGGTCGCATTGGTCTCCTGTTTCTCGACCTTGGCGTTTCCGAGACACAATTATCCGTACTTTCGTCCAAGCAGCCCCCAGATATTATCCAGCGGAATGGTGTGCCCTTCCGCGTCCATGAAGTGAAGTGAGCCTCATATTGATGCCATTCTGCAACGACGAATGGTCGTCATAAAAAAGTGCACATATTCAAATTCGGGACTCAATGGCAATTGACGGTGAGGCGCTCCACGGCGCAAATTGACGTAAGCTCGCTAATACCGACAGCTTATCCGGTCCGAGATACTCAACCTCACTTGAATGAATTTAGTGTTGAGCTATTAATACTTCACATAGCAAGTTGTTTGCGCCAAGAAGCTCCTTGAGCCACATGAACACGGGTGGCGTGACATAGCGTGTTTGTTCATGTGAATGCGTCATCGGGAACCGGATCTGAGGATAATAAAATCTTTCTGGGCTGACTGAGAACAGATCCAGAGAATAGCAAGGGTCAAAGTCGCAAAGTCTGTGTTGTGCGCGCTGGACTAGGCCCGGAAAGGTTGCCGTGCGCGGGGATGGAGCCACACCCCTCGGCAAGCGCCGATCAGAAAATCAAGAGCAAGTTTTTGTCGATAGTTTCCCACACTGAACATCTCTAAATGCATATGCAAGTCCTTCCTTTATGGAACATTAAGCTATCGTGTTTCTGCAGCGTATACCTAGCCATTTGGAGAAATTGTTTGTGACGACAAGAAAAGAGAGATCGTTCTCAACAACAGTTGCCTTTCTCTCCCGACATCTTACCGCCTTCTCATCCAGGCAAGTCTCAAATCGTGTCGACCGGAAAAAATCCTCATGAGTAGCGGCGAAATGCGGATGGCATGCGGACAGTACTCGGTCTTGAGAGGTCTTATGACTGAAATGCAGTGCAATGCGGAGCGTATTGGAAGGTAAGTCAATATGTTGCTGCGTCGGTGACAGACGAAATTCAGTCTTGCAAGGTTTCCCGGTCATTCTCCGTTCTCGTCAATATAAAAGGGTCATCCTTGCGATGAGGTGTCGTCACTCAGAGGGTCCAACCAAGGTTACTTGAACTCGGCTTTATCCAATGTTTCCCAAGCTCGCTCTCATCTCACTCGCCTATCTCGCTGTCGTGCATGCCCAACAGGCAGGCACCAACACGGCAGAGACACACCCCTCGCTCTCATGGCAGACGTGCACATCTGGTGGCAGCTGCACCACCACCAGCGCTTCTGTCGTACTCGATTCTAACTGGCGTTGGACTCATGACGTCGGCGGCTACACAAACTGCTATACTGGAAACACATGGGACGCTACACTCTGCCCTGATGACGCAACATGTGCCGCTAACTGTGCCTTGGACGGTGCCGACTACCAGGGCACCTACGGCATCACCTCCAGCGGCAACGCTCTCACTCTTAAATTCGTCACCAACGGCCAACAGAAAAACATTGGTTCACGTGTTTATCTCATGGCCAGCGAAACCGAGTATCAGATGTTCAAGGTCCTGAACCAGGAGTTCACCTTCGACGTCGACGTTTCCCAACTCCCATGTGGTCTCAATGGTGCTCTTTACTTCTCCGAGATGGTTGCAGATGGTGGCATGTCTGAGTACCCCACCAACAAGGCTGGTGCGAAATACGGAACAGGTTACTGCGATTCTCAGTGTCCTCAAGATATCAAGTTCATCGCTGGCCAAGTATGTCTAACCTAACAAACATATACAATCTTCCGAATCTGATTTGTGCTTCAGGCAAACGTCGAGGGCTGGCAAGGTTCTCCCAGCGATCCCAACGCTGGTACCGGTAACTACGGTGCCTGCTGTAACGAGATGGACGTTTGGGAGGCGAATTCTGTCTCCAGCGCATTCACTCCTCATCCTTGCACCACTACCGGCCTGACCCGTTGCTCTGGGGACGCTTGTGGTGGAACCAGCAACCCCGACAGCAGATACGATTCCGTCTGCGATCCCGATGGTTGCGACTTCAACTCATACCGTATGGGTAACACGACCTTCTACGGCAGTGGCTCCGGGTTCGCCGTCGACACTTCCCAGAAATTCACCGTCGTCACGCAATTTCTTACTGACACTGGCAGTGCATCTGGCACTCTTAGCGAGATTCGTCGTCTCTACGTCCAGAACGGCAAGGTCATCCAAAACTCCAAAGTCAACATCCCCGGCATGTCGTCTGACCTTGACTCCATCACCTCCGACTTTTGCTCGGCACAGAAGAGCGCCTTCGGCGATACCGACGAATTCAGCTTGAAGGGAGGACTTGCCGGTATGAGCAAGGCTATGGCCAACGGCATGGTCCTCGTCCTGAGTATCTGGGACGATCACGCTGCCCAAATGCTCTGGCTTGACAGCGACTACCCCACCGACGCTGACCCAACCCAGCCAGGTATTGCACGTGGAACCTGCTCTACTTCATCTGGTGCTCCTACGGATGTTGAGGCTAACTCCCCGAACGCACAAGTCATCTACTCGAACATCAGGTTTGGAGACATTGATTCGACCTACTCCACCTCCGGCTCCAGTCCGAGTTCCCCAACATCGACAGCAACTGCACCCACTACTTCCTCTACTCAGGTGAAGTACGGCCAATGGTGAGTTTTTGGTATCGATACCTGTTTTATATGACGGTGCTCATGTGCGCAAAGTGGCGGTATTGGATGGACTGGACCTACAGTCTGCGCAGCTGGATCTACTTGCACCGTCTCGAACGAATACTACTCCCAGTGTCTTTGATCTCGCGGCATTGACGTAGAGTGAGGGTAGTGGTAGACGTCTATTTGTTAACTGGCAGCCAACCTTGTCCGATGTACGTAGATCTCTTTGTTATCTATGAAGTTAGCAGCGATCGCCTTTCCCCATTCTCATTCTTATACAGAGTATCGCATGTATTTATATAACAATCAAAGATCATTTATGAATACGAATTTTCCAAATGCATTGAGAAGGCGCTGTAATTGATATGCCAGCCAACAGAAGAATGATGTCAAAACTCAAATAAGATTATCGACTGGAAATCGTAGGCTGAAGATGTTGAAAACTGTAGACATAGACTCACTTGGATAAAAATACCTTCAGAAGACTAAAAATGCTGCTTGTGAGCAAATTAACAACAATATGTGAGAGAAACAAGACTGATGCCAATAAAGCTGAGCCAGTGGCAGTGCTCAGCAGGCACGGATCAGTCCTGGATCGACTTCAAAAGTCCTGGTCACTCTCCTCCTCACCAACCACAAGATACACCACTACAGAACCTCAAAGAAACAAGAAGGAAAGAAGGAAAGATGAAGCTAAGAAAAAGAAAGGAATGGAACTTGAGGAAGAAAGAACCATGCAGACAAACAGAAAAGATTAGCTGTCCTGGGCCAACAAACAATTGCTTGCATCAAGCAACAAGGACACAAACATGCCCAAAAAGGTATAGAAATCACATGAATTGGCAATAGTCTGTGAACTTAGTGGAAGGTATAGAATGGTGATGGAAATAGGAGAATTGAGCAAGTTTTTACTTGCCATGATTTGAAATCCCCAGGGAACTACTCGACTTAGGTCAAGGAGCTTGTAAACCACTCCAGGGTTTGATGTAATAAAATATGCCTATCTACTGAATTGCTAGTAAAGTCATGAGTGTTTACTTTACTTTTTCAGAGTATATAATATATCTTGGACTATGAGTGATTGATTAGATGAGTAATGTTAGTATATTATCAATTCAACACAAGAAATTTCATTACACTTCCTTTACACTCCAGAGTTTGTAGAGTATAACTAATGAGTTGCTAGTCCAGAAACTTGCTTGCTGCTGAAGTGCTATATTTCAACTTGACTGTCTAGTAAAAAAATGGAAAAAGATTTGTATTTCAGTTTTTGGGAATAAACAAAGAAGTTAATCTCAAGAATGCATTTATTGCTACTATACATGTCCTATAATTAGTATTTCAACAACTGTCAAACTTTTTCTGGTTGATTTCACCATCATATCATCACCACCACCAACTACCATAATTGCACATAGTGCAATGTGATGCATAAATGTACAATGTCAGATAAATCATACATCATGTTGTATGAAAATAGTCCTTTGTTCAAATTTTGAAGTTTTTAAAATCATATGTTATAGAGCAGAGCAAAGAGAAATCATTGCAAAGAGCAGAACATGTATTAAGTGGCATTTGTATGATTACTCTCAATGCCTTCTTCCTTATACTCAAGCACTTTTTGTTTGAGCATCTCTGCTTCTTGCAGCTTTCCACCTTTATTGAAGATTTCAGCAAGATTAGAAAGGGCTTGGATAGTGTCTGGATGACTACTACCAAAAGTTTTCATTCTGGCATTGATCACATCTTGCTGAAGCTTCTCAGCCTCATTCCATTTTCCGCCTTTACTCAAGGTTTCACTAAGGTTTGACATGACTTGGATAGTGTCTGGATGACTGTTTCCCAAGGCTTTTCTCATATTTTGAAGTACTTCTTGTTGAAGATTCTCTGCCTCCTGTAGCCTACCACATTGACTAAATGTTATAGCAAGATAAGACATGGCTTGCAGAGTATCAGGGTGGCTGCTTCCAAAGACTTCTGTTGCAATCTTGAGTACTTGTTGTTGAAGCTTCTCTGCCTCTTTCAGCCTTTCAGTTGATCTAAATGTTCCAGCAAGATTAGACATAGCAAGAAGAGTGTCTGGATGACTGTTTCCAAAGGCTTCTCTTCTGAATTGTAGCACCTTTTGCTGAAGATTCTCAGTCTCATCCCATTTTCCACCTTTACTCAACATTACAGAAAGGTTAGACATGGCAAAAATAGTATCTGGATGGCTGTCACCAAAGGCTTTTCTGCTTATTTGAAGTACTTCTCGTTGAAGATTCTCTGCTTCTTGTAGCTTTCTCCTCTCATAAAATGTTACAGCAAGGTTAGCCATGGCTTGAATAGTATTTGTATGATTTTCTCCAAGGGATACCATTCTAATATTGAGTATTTCTTGCTGAAGTTTTTCAGTCTCCAGTAGTTTTCCACCAGTACTGAAAGTTAAAGCAAGGTCAGCCATGGCTTGAATAGTTCCTGGATGACTGCTCCCAAACAGTTCCTTTCTAACTTCAAGAACTTCTTTTTCAAGATTTTCTGCCTCCTCCAATTTTCCAATGCGACCAAGTGTTGCAGCAAGGTGAGACATAGCCATAATAGTATCAAGATGTTTGCTACCAAAAGCTTTTTTTCTAACATTGAGCACTTCTTGCTGAAGTTCCTTAGCCTCATTTAGTTTCCCACCTTTTTCTAAAGTTGCAGCAAGATTAGACATGGCTTGGATAGTATCTGGATGATTGTTCCTCAAGTTTTTCTTTTTAATTTGAAGTATTTCTTGCTGGAGTTTTGCTGCCTCTTGCAGCTTTCCACTCTGACTTAATGTTGTGGCAAGGCAAGACATGGCTTGAATGGTGTCTGGATGATCATGTTCAAAGGAATTCATTCTAATTTTTAGAACTTCTTGCTCCAGATTCTCAGCCTTCAGCAATTTCCTACCTTGCCTGAATGTTGCAGCAAGGCTCAACATAGCATGGATGGTGTCTGGATGACTCTTTCCAAAGGTTTGTTCTCTAAATTTGAGTATTTCTTGCTCAAGATTTTCAGCTTCCTCTAATTTTTCATTTCGCCTTAATATTCCAGACAAGTTGAACATGGCTTGAACAGTGTCTGTATGACTTCTTCCAAAAGCTTTTATCAGACTTTGAAGTACTTCTTGTTGGAGCTTCTCTGCTTCCTGCAAATTTCCACTCTCACAAACTGTTATTGCAAGGTTTGACATAGCTTGAAGGGTATCTGGATGACTACCTCCAAAGGCTTCTGTTTTGATCCTTACTACTTTCTGCCCAAGCTTGACAGCCTCAGCGAATTTTCGACCTTTTGTAAAAGTTACAGCAAGGTTAGACATAGCTTGAATAGTGGATGGATGATTGCTTCCAAATACTTCTTCTCTAATCTCAAGCACCTCTTGCCCAATTTTTTCTGCCTCTTGTATTTGACCTCTGCTTGATAAAATTCCAGCAAGATTAGACATAGCAATAAGAGTCTCTGGATGGCTGTTTCCAAAGGCTTCTGATCTAATTTTGACTCCTTCTTGAGTGAGCTTCTCTGCTTCTTCCAGTTTTCCAGCTTTCCATAATATTGAAGCAAGATTCAACATGGCCAATATAATGCTAGGATGGTTGTTTACAAAGACTTTCCTCCTAATCTGGAGCACTTCTCTTTCAAGATTCTCAGCTTCTTCTAATTTTCCACTTTTCCAAAATGTTGAAGCAAGTTTAGACATAGCTTGAAGAGTGTCTGGGTGAGTGTTTCCAAAGGCTTCTGTTGTAACTTTGAGCACTTCTTTCTGGAGTTTCTCAGCCTCTCTATATTTTCCACCCTCTGTGAATATTGCAGCAAGGTTAGCCATGGCTTGAATAGTGACCAGATGACTGCTGTCAAATTCTTTGGTAATGTTGAGCACTTTTTGTGCTAATTGTTCAGCCTCTTCTAACTTTCTACTTTTCCACAATATAATAACAAGACTGAACATGACTTTGATAGTATCTGGGTGATTGTTGCTTTGCATCTTCATAAGCACCTCCTGTTGAAGCTGTTCTGCCTCACTCCAAAAGTGTGCAAATAAGAAAATCTTGCTCAGTCTTTCTGCTATATTGTAATCATCAAATTTATGATCTAGACACTTCATTAATGCTTTTGCATGAAGGACCCATTGAGCTGCATCATTATATTCCAATGTTCCATCTCCTAAACAATAGAAGAGTTGTTGTCCACATTGTTTAGCTTTTTTCTGCTGTGGAGGTGATAATGATTGAAAAGCCCAACTATGAACAAGTGAGTGAATTTCTAACAACATAACCCCTGTTCCTCTTATTTCCACCAATGAATAAGCTCTGAGCATACCCACTGCTTCTTCAACTAACTCATCACTCCATTCATTGTTATTTATCAGAAAACTTTTGAGGAAGTCCTGCAATTCTTTTGTATCTACTTCTTGCAAATCTTTTGTATTTACTTCTTGCAATTCTTTTGTATTTATTTCCTGCAATTCTTCTGTACTCACTTCTTGCAATTCTTCTGTATTTGCTTCATGAGTTTGTGGAAAGTTTGTCCAAGCTCTTTTAAGAATTGATACAGGTATTTTAGAGTTATGTAGCACACCACATAACATGAGAATTGCTTTTGCATTTTCATCCAACTTTTGATAACTCAGGCTCCATGTAGCAAATACAGAAAGTTGATACTTGTCTATTGTTTGATCTTGTATATCTGTCATATATCTTGACATGTTTTTCCTACAATCTTCAAGGTACTGCTTTATTGTCTTGTAATCATTGATAAGAAGATAACTCCCTGCTTGAGCAATGGCCAATGCTAAATAGCCTAATTCTTTGACAAGTTCATTTGCAGTGGATTTTTCACTTTCTGATCTCTGACTGGCTTTATAAAAAACTGCTAGTGAATCTTCAGGTGACATTTCTCCAATTTTGTGATGATTCTTAGGTGCATAAATCTTAGATGTCTCATTTCTACTTGTGATAAGAATATTTCCATGTTTGCAGTTTGGAAAGAATGGTTGGAGATTGATTTTATGATCATCAGCATTATCAAAAATCAGCAACCATTCTTCTTTCTGGTAACAGAGCCATGTAAGAGCGGCAGCAGGTGTAATCTCATCCAATTTAGCCTTTTCAGCAAGTTCAGTCAGAGACTTCACAATTGATGCTTCAGAGCTGGCATCAATCATATACATAAAAGAAAATCTATTTGACCTGATTAGACTAGAACTTAGTAAAGTAGCTTATCCATACCTGTTTCCTGATTTATGACA
>JAGGAQ010000677.1:0-10457 GCA_017657225.1 Termitomyces sp. T69sscA | reverse complement strand
GAAGAAGGAGCCGAAGGACGGTTTCAATAGGCCAAGCCGGCCACCTGCCCTACCTCTACCAATTCCTCCTACGGAGGTGACTACTACTCCTCCTTCAGACTAATTACTACTACTACGTACTGCTACTATGTACTATGTACTATGTACTGTAATGTTTTACCTCCAAATCCATATTATCCGCTCACCTGCTTATGACCTTCTTCTGGGCTGACCTTTTGACGTCTTAGCGCGATCCATTGTACAAAGCCTTAGTGATGAAGAAACCACCCTTACTATTAGCAACCCAAATTCTGGCCTTAGGTGCATGGTGCCCACATTCCCCAGGGGTAGGAATAAAGGACCGCGTGACAAGGGACCACTCTTTACATGCCAGCACTTAGATGAGCATCGACACTTGTGTTTTCATCCACCATCAAAGATGTGATTAGTGACAACAAGGATCACAGAGATGTGGCACTTACATTGGAGTATGATCATATCTTGGACAAATTACGTATACTGAAAACAGCCTTTCTTGACCCCGAAGTACTCTCCCCTCCACAGACCACTAGCACTAATCCCACTAATAGTTCTCCCCCGCTTGAAAACCCATCCTTGTCATATTTGTACCTTACAGTATCTGAAACCTTTCAACCCTTCGCCTCCACCGATACATACCTCACTACTTTACCTCACTCACCTTCCCCTGCAATTCTTGGACTTACTCAATCAGTTATCCCCATTACCCCAGAAATTCACCTCACCTATGCGCAAACTAACACCCCTAAAAGAAAAGGAGTACAGGTCAAAAAGAAGTATAAGCCCGTAGCGCTCAAAACCAAGCCTGTTGCCAGCAGTGTACCCGAGGAGTTCAGGATAGAGCACAAAATCCTTGGCGACCCTCTTGCCGACATGCCCTTTTTAGATCCCAACCCACTGCCATTCCAGCCTAGCAGATGCTTTACCAAGGAAAGGCGCCAACAGTTTCTCAAGGACCATGACACTGGCTTTCTAACCCATGCAGAGCTCAATGTCCTTAGCGACATGATGTCCAAACAAAACAAGGCCTTTGCGTGGGATGATACAGAAAGAGGAAGTTTTAGGACTGACTTCTTTTTGCTGGTGGTAATCCCTACAATTCTCCATGTACCGTGGACTGAACATAACAGACCTATTCCCCTGAGACTGGAGGTGGAAGTCTGCCAGATTATTCACGACAAAATCAAAGCAGGCATCTATGAGCCGTCAAATAGCGCTTACCACTTGTGCTGGTTTTGTGTACTCAAAAAGAATGGTAAACTTTGCATTGTACACGGTTTAGAACTGCTAAATAGGGTCACTATCCGGCACTTGGGTGTGCCACAATTTCCAGACCATGTAGTGGAGTCTTTTGCTGGTCAGATCTGTGGTGCTACTCTAGACCTCTACGTTGGCTATGATGAGCAGCTAATTCATCCCACTTCCCAAGACCTTACCACTTTTCAGACACCCTTTGGTGCCCTTTGCTTAGTTACTCTCTCCATGGGGTGGACTAATTCCGTACCCATCTTTCATGACGATGTCACCTACATCCTCCAGCCTGAAATCCCTGAATTTGTTCTCTGCTTCATTGACGATGTAGGCGCTAAGGGACCAAAAGATTGGCGACTCATTGATGGTATCCCTGCTAAGCATCCCGACAACCCTAACATACGCTTGGCGCTTTGGGACTTCTTCCAGCTGCTTAATAGAGTCTTACAGCGGATGAAGTACTGCAGCGGGACCTTCTCTGGGCACAAGCTAGTTCTATGCATGCCAACATTCAAAATCTTAGGCCACGTCTGCACTCCCCAGGGATGTGTCCCCGAAGAGTCTTGCTTAGCACTACTGGAGCAGTGGGAGGTTTGTCATGATCTCTCAGAAGTAAGTGCCTTTTTGGGGACTGTGGGAGTACTGTGCATGTTCATTCAGAACTTTGCACACCGCACACACCACCTTACCCACCTTATGTGTGCTAATGAGCCCTTTGAATTTGGACCTGATCAAGTAAATGCCCAACAAGATCTTGTCAAGGCGCTTCAGGACACTAAGCCACTAGTACCCATTGACTACACCTCGCCCAATCCTGTTATCCTTGCCGTCAACACCTCATACATTGCCATTGGATTCTACCTCTGTCAATGCCTTAGCAACAACTATAAACAGAGGCGCTATAATTGCCTTGGTTCCATTACCCTAAACAACTGCAAATCCCGCTATAGCCAGCCAAAACTGGAACTTTACGGCTTGTTTTGAGCGTTCCAAGCACTAAGACTGTACTTAATTGGAGTCAGGAACCTTATAGTGGAAGTTGACACCAGGTACATCAAGGGTATGCTCCAGAACCCAGACATACAACCATCAGCAAGCATGAACCGATGGGTGGTAGCTATCCTGATGTTCCATTTTGAGTTAGTTCACGTTAAAGGTACCTTCCATGGACCCAATGGACTATCTAGGTGACCCAGGCAGCCTGGCAACCCTGAACCAGACCTTAGCAACGACAACAAATTTAGCGACTGAGTTGACAGACTGTCATAACCCACTACCAACCCCTGGGACTCAGCCCCGGCTCCAGAACTCCAACCCTCCCCAAAATGACCCCCACAACCACCCCAGGCCCAGACCGCTACCTGGCCAACCCTCTCGGCAGCCTCCAGCCATCACCGCCCATCACTGCCACCAGCCACTGCCACTTTCAGCACCCTCTCGGCCATCACCGCCATGACCACCACATCAGCGCTGGCCTCAGCTATCACACCACCCACAGCCACCACATCAGCGCTGGCATCGGCAACATCTGTCACCTCCAGCCCATACTGAGACCCCCATCATGCATTGCGATCATGCATCACTGCCGACCCAACCTCTGCATGCCATGCCCCGCTCCTGCTCCCCTCCTCACTGCCCTGCCGCCACATGTCTCCATGCTCCTAGTACAAGACCTCCGCACTGCATGACATGTCTCAACCCCCACTCCATCCCGCACGGCCTCTGGGTCTCACCCCAAGCCCTGGTGCCATGACCCGCTACTGGAACCTGGGCCTGAGCCCTGGGACCTACCTACTGTGTAGTATATAAGTTGTAGAGTAGTAAGTAGTACTCTAGTCTTGATATTATGGTAGCCCTGTACTGTTTTGTTGTGTTCCATCTCTGTCTCGTCTTCTCATGCATTCCGGTTTCATTATTTCCACTTTGCTTCATTTCTTATTGTACTCGCCTTATATTGTCTCCTTGCGTTGTCTCTACTTGTCTCTTACTCTAATTCCACTCTGCTTTACTTCTTCTCTCTCTCTCAACTCTAAGTTCTCTTGTCTCTTCTATCTCCGGCTCCTCATCTCGACTTGTTCTGTTCTCTTTCCCTTTATCATATCTCGACCCTTTCCTCTTTCGGCCCACTTAAGCTCTGCATCTCTGTTTCCATCCCTGGGACTCGCTAAGTCCCCATGTCTGTCATCTCTTTGCACCCCAGGACTTGCTCACGCACCAGCGCTTGCTCGTTCCTCCCCAGCACACCTCTTCTGCCCCACTTTGGCCTCCTACGCCTCATGCCCTACTGGTGCTCTGCATCTGTGGACATGGTGATCACCACGTAAGGTATTCACCCAGTGGACTGAGCCCCCGTGGTCAGCAGAACCTGACACAGACTACACAGATTCATACACCTAATTCAACTCCCCATCAGACTCTTATGACCCAACACTCCAACTAACACCCTTCTCCACCCTATTGTACCCTTCACACCAACTCCATTTCCAACTATTGACACATTCTATACTGAGGATTTGAACACCTACACACAATGGCCATCAGTCCGGATAGTGGAAGAACCCCAGCCACTACGAGAAGACAGTAGCAAACTTACCTATAACACAGTTCCCAGGAGCGCCAAGGCAGCCAAAGAAGACCACTGCCTAGACTTGATGCGCCAATGGATGGACGACCTTAAGTGCCCTCCTCAGCTAACAGATGATGAGTATAAATCCTTCATCCGCTATGCTACCAACTTCTTCCTAAGCGACAATCGTCTTTGGTGCCAAAATAAAGATGGCGCCCACAAGTTGGTGGTCAAGAAAGATGGTCACCTACGAATCCTCCATGCTATGCACAACGAGTTAGGTGCATAGCATGGAGGGGCACCATGGTATCTACATAACTAAGGCTACCTTGCTGGAGAGGTTTTTGTGGCCTCAAGCATGAGCGGATATTGCTTGGTATGTTAAAACATGTCATCTTTGCCAGGTACAGCAAACGTGCCAGCTCCTCATACCACCTACGGTCGCCATGCCAGCTCCTTTATTCAGTAAAATCTATATTGACACTATGCACATGCCCAAGTTGGGACGCTTCAAGTACATTATCCAGGGAAGATGCTCACTAGTTCATTGGCCAGAATTTTGCATGCTTCAGCAGGAGAACACTGATGCTATTGCTAAGTGGCTTTTTGAAGATGTCATCTGCCATTGGGGTGCGCTAAGAGAGATAGTAACTGACAATGGAGCTCCAATCATAAAAGCGCTAACATACCTTGCCAAGAAATATAATATCCACCATATATGCATCTCTGGCTACAACAAACGCACTAACAGACTGGTGGAGCGCCCACACTTTGATGTGTGCCAAGCCCTTTTCAAGGCAGTAGACGGCGACGAGAACAGATGGAGCGAGGCCACTTACTCAGTCTTCTGGTCTGAAAGGGTAACAATCTGTAAACGCATGGGATGCTCACTCTATTACGTGGCCACTGGCACTCACCCCTTACTACCTACAGCCAGCCCCCAACAGCATAGTGTCCACTACCAACTTGGTCGCCAGGAGAGCCATAGATTTGCAATGTCGCCAAGAAGACTTAGCGTGCTTACACAAAACTGTCTTCAGCGCCAGGCGCAAAGCAGTGCTAAGGTTTGAAACTGATCACAGTGCCACCATTAGGGACTATGACTTCAAAAGGGGAGCCTTAGTCCTTATGTGCAATTCCAAAATTGAAACCACACACAATAAGAAGATGCGTCCTCAGTACCTTGGCCCTCTGGTAGTCGTCTCCAGGAATAGAGGGGGCACCTACGTCCTTTGTGAACTGGACAGCTCTGTGTTACATAGGCCAGTTGCCACCTTCCGCTTGCTGCCTTACTTGGCCCGCAAACACATTGACTTGCTGCTTAGCGCCCTTGACATAGACACCGCCAAACTAAGGGAACTTGAAGAAACAGACTTGTTGGATGACAAAGACCTACCTGCGATAAAGGAAGAAGATGACAAATAAGTGCCAATTTACAACAAGCACTAAGCCATTTCATTCCTTATACATGATTTTGTCATTTTTTTGATCAATACACACACAGACAGTCATTTTACTTACTTATTACCTTACAAGACGCAGCGCCAAGGGCCTTAGCACTCTGTGCTATGCGCAAACCACCGCCAAGGGATTTTTTGCCATGATGATTTACTGAGCGTTCCCCAAAGGCCATTAAATACCTATTCATCAACAATTCACTAAGTCACTCATTTACTTTATTCATAAGACCCCTCCATTTACTATGCTATAGACTTTTATTTCTTATGTTACCAACCAACCTGTTTGAAAAGTCCCCTTAACCTCTTGCTTCACACCATTTGGAAAAGCATTACAAGTCTGTTTCTATTTCTATACACTATGAAACAATCCATTTGAAAACTATTACACTATTAAACAAATTATAAACTAAACGCCAATAGAAGTTAGCGCCTAGTCATTGTCAGATGGGAGGCTGGAATTGTGCAAGGGGAGGAGGTCACCTTCTTGGACATTATTCTCCTCCTGCCACTCTAGCGCTCATGTCATGTCCTCTTGGTAGTCGCGAAGCGTTTCCACACTCCGCTGTAACGTCAAGTACTGCAGGTGCAAGCCCATCAGCTCTGCCCACACCACTTCTCTCTCCTGTGCCAAGAGCCTTTCCATGTGGGCGGCCTGCGCCCTCATCCTCTCCAAAAACACGGCCAGCTGGAGAGGCACTACCAGATGCACTAAGTCCTCCCCCAGCCACTCAAAGTCCTCCTCAGTTACCCTTGGCGCTGGTGGAGAAGTCCATCGAGGGTCAAACTAAAAACACGCTAAGTATCATATAGAATAAGCCACAGACCTGAGAAACTTACTCTTGCCGTTACCCTGTGCCTAGGCTTCCAGGACTTGGGTTCGTCGCCTGAGGAGACATCCCGTGTTGCGGGATTGTTGGTGCCCCACTCTGGCAACCATGACCATTGGGGCAACCCCCATCCCCAAGGCTGCGCCTGGGAAGTCACCTCTGGCCTAATCTTGGCCTCCTCCTCAGCCTCATCCCGCTCCATCTCCTCAGGTGGGGTGCCAACGTCTTGAGGTGCCTCCACTTGGCGACTTGGACCTGCTAAGTTTTCCATGCCTGGCGCTGCCTTGCTGGCCTTAATAGCCACACTAAGGCAGCGTGCCTCGTCCTCATTGTCCTCCTCTGACTCCACCTCTGGTGTCACTGCTGCTGGTGACACCACCCTTGCCCTCTTCTTCCCCTTGTCCATTGGCGACAAAGGCAGAAAAGCCTTGCCCTTGCCCTTGCCGCTCCCTCTCTCCTCATTTCCTTGGCATGTCGGCAGCACCAAACTCTTCTTGCTAAGGCTGATGGCCTCCTCTCAGGCCTCGGCCTTCTGTGCCTTCTCTACCACTGCTCACGCCCTTTTTACCAGCACCGCCTAGTGGTATGTCTTCTCCACTGTGGGGTCAGGGGCATTGCCATGCTCCAGGGTCTTGGCACCGTTGAGGGTACACGGCCTCTTCATGGCCACACATCTAAAGCATGGGGGGGCACCCACAGGGTACTAGCACCCCTCTGGGTCTTTGTCTGCCCAGCACTTATCGCACTACAAAAAGTAGATATCAGCAAACATTAAAGAGATAACAAACACTTACCACCCCCCTCTCCTCCTTGAATGCTTGGCACGTCGCCAAGTCCACCGTCACCTTGCCCTTGGTCTTCTTTAAGACCACCCCAGCCTCCACTCCTGTATCCACCACAGCCTCCACCCGCCTAGGCGCCAAGAGATGCGCCAACTCCTTGTCAGAGAAGTCTTGCTGCGTTGGCACCTGTCACCAAGGGTCAAAAAAGCAGTGAGTGCAATACATACTCTTGCTGCTTACCTTGTATCTTGGCGCTGAGTGCCCCCTGTGCTTGAAGGCCAGCTTGGTGGGAGACTCCTTCTTAGCGAGCGACGCTAGTCTCTTGGCGCCACTCATAGAAGCCTTTCTTGCCACTGGTGTTGCCGCTTCTGTAGCAGCGCCAGCCATGGTGTCGGGCATTGTCTCCTTGGCACCCTCCTCCTCCTCCTCCTTTTGCCCTTGCTGTGAACCCTTGCCAGCCTCTGTGGCCTCTCCCAGACCCAACCCCTCATGTGCCAAGGCCTCCAAACTACTGGCGATGCACCGCTGCACATTGGCCTTGGACTCCTTGGCGACTTCTTGCCAAAACTCCTCCTGCTGCCACAAATCCTGCTCCACAAAGGGAGCAATCACTGCCCCTTACTACAGGGAGACAGGTCAGACCAAAGCTAAGTAAATAAATTAGTAAAAGAAAAACTTACCCTTTAGTAGCCGTACTTACCACCAAGGATTCCTCCTTTGCCAACAAGGCTTCCAACTCCTTGTCAAAAGAAGGAGCCACAGGTGCCTAGATCAAGCCGTTAGTGCAGTGCATAGCAATGGTATAGAACTCACAAAGTCATTGGCAAAGAGCACCAACCACTCAGCGCCAAGATTGTCGCAGTACCTCACCATACACCACTTCAACAGCTCCCCATCCCTCTTCCACATGATCCTGCCCTCTCACATCATGCGCCACTTCTGCCATAGGCGCATCATGTCCTCAACCTTGTTACAGGGTGCCTCAGCACCCAGGCCTTGGACTTGTGCCAGGAGAAAGTTGGCGTGCATGATGAAAGAGGTGGAGGCAAGGAAAGCATCAGCGGTAGGAGTCGACATGGAAAGGGGTAAAAGTAACAAAGTGCCAAAATAACTGCTAAACCTTTTATATGCCCAAGCTTTGCACATGGACCATTAGCGCACGGACCCACAACATGTGATCGCTAGGAGTTGACTGAGAACAGTCAATTTTTCAATTGGGGGGAGATGATAAGACCCAGGTTGTATCAAAAGGCATACTAATGATTTTCCTGGCACAACCGCATGGATTAGTGGTTAGCATGCCCTATAGATTACCGGCCATCCCCCTTCAAAAGCTGAGGTTCAAACCCCCAGCCCATGCTTGGCATATGTTTCACCATTATTTTCAATTTATTTACTTTATTTTCTGATTTACTTACTTTATTTTCTTGACCTGAGGTTTCACCGGTGTTGCTGCCATTCCCTAGTAACTGCCATCATTCCACTATATTGACATTTAGGTGATTCCATACTTACTTTTTGGCATTTTTAACATGGCAGACAGCTTGACTGACACCATTAGGTGTCGCTAAGAGCTGATGGACATTTTCCTATATAAAAAGATGCAGTCTACTGTTTACTTACTAGTTCCCCATGTTGACGACTCAAGGGTCACCAACGGTGACCTCGCCTACATTTTACTATATATACTGTACTTATAGCATGCAAAATAACAAGTTACCTTCACCGTCACCTCTTACGCTTGGGCTTCAGAGCTCAATCTAGTCTCCTATAAGTCTACTCTACGCCAAGCGCACTTTTGTACAGTGTCCTTTGTCTCACCACTGGATCTACACCAGTGTACTAGGAATCCTTACACCTTGCAACTGCAGCAGGCACCCTACACTTGGTGACTACGCTAAGCTTACCTTCACTACTCCCTTACCACTGTCCTCTGCTAATCTGTTTTCTGGGACCCTGCCCAGCTCACCTCAATTAGCGAGCTCGATGCTATATGCCTTGTGACTGCCTATCCAGACACCACTTGGTACAATTTTGGGCATTATCAATGGGCGGTGATGGCTGGAGGTTGCTGAGGTGGTGGCTGGGTAGCGGTCCAGGCCCAGGGCGGTCATGGGGGTTGTTTTGAGGGGGTTGGAGTCCTGGGGGTTGGTAATGGGTCGTGACAAGCAGCCCTCACTGATGACGCTCAAAATTGTACCAAGTGGTGTCTGGGTAGGCAATCACAAGGCTGATAGCATTGGGCTTGCTAGTAGAGGTGAGCTGGGCAGGGTCCCAGAAGACAAGTTAGCAGAGGACAGCAGTAAGGAAGTGTTAAAGTGATGCTTAGCACAGTCGCCAAGTGCGATATGCCTGCTGTAGTTGCAAGGTGTGTAGAGAACTAGGATGTTGGCATACTTCTAGCAGCTAAACAAAGCACTGTACAATAGTGCTCTGGCATAGAGTAAGCTTAAGAAGGGCAAAATTGAGCTCTGAAGCCCAAGCATAAGAGATAGATGGTGAAGATAACTTGCGTTATTTGCAGGATATAAGTACAGTATATATAGTGAATTGTAAGCAAAGTTACCGTTGGTGACCCAAGGGTTGCCAAAGCGGCAACTAGTAAGTAAATAATGGCCAACAATCTTTTATATAGGAAAATGTCCATCAGATCTTAGCGATGCCTAGCAGCGCCAGTCAAGCTGTCTGTCATGTCAAAATGCTAAAAGTAGGTGTGAAATCACCAAGATGTCAGCATTGTGAAATGATGGTGGTTATCAGGGTGCAGCAGCAAGGCCGGTGAAACCTCAGGGTCAAGAAAGTAAGGTAAAATAAATCAAAAGATAATGATGAAAAATACGCTAAGGATCTGTCCAGGGTTCAAACCTCAGCCTTTTGAGAGGATGCCAGGTAAACCAGAGGTTGCGCTAACTACTAATCCACATGGCTGTGTCAGTTAAGATGTCAGTATGCCTTTTGATACAACCTGGGTCTTATCATTGGCCACCACCACTGATAAAACCCAGTTTGTATCAAAAGGAGTATTGATATATTTGCTGGCACAGGCTTGTGGACCATGGGTCTGCCTGATACCCACCTCAAAGGCTAGGGTTTGAACCCTGGACAAGCACTTCTTGTATTCCGCTATGATTTTTCTAATTATTTTACCTTACTTTCTTGACCCCCAGGGATTCACCGGCATTACCACTGCACCCTGGCAACCACTATCATTTGATGACACTTGACAGATTGGTGAATTTTATACCTACTTTTTGACATCTTGACACAACAGACAGCTTGATTTGCGCTGCCAGGCATCACCAAGGCTTGATTGACATTTTCCTATATAAAAGATTATTGATTGTTATTTACTTACCAAGTTGATATGGGACACCACCCATGCATGGGCTTCAAGCCCCAGGCCCAACCCTCAGAAAACAAAGCTGTGAACAGGTTTGTGGACTGGATAAAGGTGGCACAGGAGGAGGCCAAGGCCGCTCTGGCAAAGGCAAAGGATGACATGGCCCAGTACTACGACTGTGGAAGAACCCCAGCATCCAAGTACCAGCCTGGA
>JAGGAQ010000676.1:0-10470 GCA_017657225.1 Termitomyces sp. T69sscA | reverse complement strand
ATAGAAAAATGTCCATCAGCTCTTAGTGACGCCTAACGGTGTCAGTCAAGCTGTCTGTCATGTCAAAAATGCCAAAAAGTAAGTATGGAATCGCCCAAATATCAATATAGTGAAATGATGGCGGTTACTAGAGAGTGGCGGCAACGCTGGTGAAATCTCAGGGTCAAGAAAATAAAGTAAATAAATCAAAAAATAATGATGAAAAATATGCCAAACATAGGCCAGAGGTTTGAACCTCAGCTTTTGGAGAGGGTGGCAGGTAATCCATAGGGCACGCTAACCACTAATCCATGCAGTTGTGCCAGGAAAATCATTAGTACACCTTTTGATACAATCTGGGTCTTATCACCGTTGTGCTTGACTACCACCAATGCAGTCTCAAGGGTGAAAATCCCCAAGTCCTCAACATCAAATGTGGCTGCATCAATATCCATGCCCTGCCATCAATGCCTCTGATTGCAAACTTGGCAGGAAACACAATGACAGAATTGAAAGCCCATGCAAAGTTGTTGTATCTAAAGGGGGAGTCATTGCTGTTGGCATTGAGGTTGCGCAGGTTTTGGTGGTGATTCAAATACCCACACACTTGTTCTACATGAATAAGCTGGCCCCCTGCTGTAGCGTTCACCACAGCCTTCAGGTGGAACCATGCACTGTTTACACGCTCAAGGAGAGGGTGATTGGCAGAGTAGACCATAGTAAAGGGATGCAGATATAGAGGTTGAGTTGTCTCAGGGAGTTGGGTGCAATAGGTAGTTGTTGTTTGATGGTGTATTGATCTGTAAGGTTGGTGAGTAACTGTGCAGTGGGAGCTCTGACTAATTGGCTTGGTGTAGGCATGCTCTTGCTTGTCCCCTTGGTGCCTTGCACCCAGCCTCTTATAGCCTGCCACCTGTGGAAAATTTACACACCCAACAAGTAGACCAGCCCTTTCTCAATCACCTGCTGGTAGCGATCTGCTCAGGAGATTGTCAATTTTTGAGACTCCTTGTAGATCAAGGTAAGCCAAGACCGCATTCAAATGCTCCACTTGGTCATATAGCAGCCAAGTTACATCACCCAATTTCCAGCGTAGCTTGAATACTGACTCAGTGCCCTGCCTGGTGTGTGAGAGTATGCAGTCTACCACCCATTTAGGCTCAACATCCTCAGGATGGCCTATCTGCTCATTCATCCTCCCAGGAAATAGTTGGTCATCATGTAGTAGTGAGGCATGAAAGACATTATGGACACCACAATTCACCATTGCTGCTAGCAATGCCAGTTTGAAAGACTGATTACCAAAGTCCTGCATGATCTTATAAGGCCCTATATATTTTGGTATAAGTTTCCTGGTCAAGCCTTTCACAAACGCAACATTTTTCATCAACAAATACATGAGGTTATCCACTTTAAAGGGTGCTTCCCGATGTCTCCTATTTGCATCCTGCACTTGTTTAATATGTGCAGCCACTATACTATCATGCGCCGCAATCAAAGCCAACTTACATTTCAGTGCAAAGTTCCTCACACCTGGAAATTCAGTGTTTGAGGCTGAAGTCCAGATCATTGATCAAGGCATCCTCCCCATGTTCAAGAAAAATGGTGCAAAACCTGTGCTCTCATTCCAGGCGCTATTGATTGCAAATTTGATTGCAGGTAATTTTTCAACCCAATCAGTCTGTTCTGCGCTGACACACTGACGCAGCATCTGCATCACAGTCCAATTTGTGCGCTCCATTGAGCCATCTGTCTCTGGACAGTACATGCTTGACATCCTCAGCTTTGTGCCAACTAATCCATGAAGTCTTCTCCAGAAGCCGCTCATGAACAAGACATCCCTGTCACTTACTATAAATTTAGATATGCCATGTAACTTATATACATGTTTGAAAATCAGCTCAGTCATATACATTGCTTTATAATTTTGTCTCCCAGGTACTAGGTGGACCATCCCAGAGAAAAAGCAGATGACTGCAGTTATGGAGTCAAACCGTCCATCACAGTTACAAGATTCAGGCAAGAGCCCCACAAAGTCAACACCTATAGCCTCCCAAGGCTGTCCTGGCACATCAAGGGGGTTAAGGAGACTGTAAGGCTTCTGATTAGTAGGCTTACTCCTTCTGCAAGTCACACACATATCACAGAATGTGGTTGTATTATGGACCATATCGTGCCAACACACATGATCTCTGAGGTATGCTAAGGTCCTTGTTGAGCTGAAGTGAGCTAACACAGAATGTGCCTCAGATATGACTATTTTGTGAACACTTTGTTCTTTGTAGTGGGCTTGCAAGATGCACAGGACGCATCTATTCTTCTGTTTGACATAGATGAGTCCATCTTCTATAGTGAAGTTTCTATATTCCTTTGATTTCTCCAGGATGGCCTTGTAGATTCCATCGTCAAGGTACTTATTATGCACGATCAAAAGTAAGTTCATGCCGTTCTCAGATATCACTCTCAAGAGTGACGGATTGCTTAATTCAATAGGTATCAAAGATTCACCTGTTGTGGCTCCACTCTCATGGCTGCCCTTGTTATTTACCAGCTGCTTCAGCTCATTCAGGTGAATTTTTTCCTTTATCTGCCTGGCATACTCCCTTGCCATCTCTGGTCATCCAGTTTTGGCTGGAAGCATTTTGTTCCCTCTGCCCTGCTGGTGCACCTGTGATACATCCACTGCAAGTGCCTCAATGTCTGCCAAGAGAGGTGTTGTGATGTGTTCCCCCACTCTTGGGTCCTCACTGACGATGTCATGGTAGGTATACTTTGACAAGGCCCTTTTTATTCCTCAGGCATTGTTGGAGTATATTCAATATAGCGCATCTGCTAGTATGTTGTCAACTCCAGCAACATACCATACCTCAAAGTCAAATTCTCTGATTTTCTCAACCCACCTAGCCTGTTGTCCAGACAGGTTTTTCTGCCTCAGTAGGTGTATCAGCCCCTTATGATCAGTCAGCCACTCAAAATGTGTGCCCTGCAGAGTATCCCAATGCCACATCATTGATTTGACCCCTGCAAGCATCTCAATCTCATGTACAGAGTAGTTCTGCTGTGTGCTGCTCAGCCTAGCTGAGAAGAAAGCCACTACCTTTGCTGACTTCCACTCTAGACCCTGACACACAACTCCTGATATCCCAGTCACACAGCCATCCATAAGGAGAAACACCAGCAGCACCATCTTTCCATATGCTAGCAGCATCTGGTAGTGATTTCCCCCATCTTGCACTATGCATTTGATGTCCTTGAATGCACATTAGTGAGTGAAATCCCATTGGAATGACATGCTATCCCCTGTCAACCTGTGCAGGCCCACCATGGGTATCCGGACCACTGCCAGGTCATCTACCAAGTAGCCTACCAATCTCAGGAACCCATGTAGTAAGTCCCTGTTAGTCGGTACCTTCCATGCTAACACTGACTCCACCTCCTCAGAATCTATCTTGATTCCATTGTTGTCAAGGACCCTCTCCAAGAGTTTTAGTTTGGGCTGCAGAAAAAACAACTTATCCTTTCCTAGGTATAGTTTCTCCTTATGCAGAATATCAATGATGAGTTTCACACATTGTATGTGCTCTTTCAGCGTGCTTGTGTAAATTACAATGTCATTTAGGTAGACGTCCATAAAGTGGCCAATGTACAGCATCAAGGATTGAAATGTCGTCCATGCATTACAATTCCCTTGCTGTATGACATGGCTCAACATGTTCCCATCTGGAGTTGTTACTGCCATCCTATGCACATGCTTGGGAACAACACAGATCTGCTCATACACATTCTTCTGATCTAGCAGAAACCTGTATCTAGCTGATGCTACACGTCTGAATATGCCCTCAATATCTGGTAGAGGTGAGGCCATCTTGATAGTGTTGGCATTCTGAGCTTGCAGATCATAGACCATCTGTAGTTTTGGTGGTTTCAATCCCGGTTTTGCAATCATCAGCATTGGAACAGTGTTTCTGGCATTTTTTATCTCCCAACATCCAGTCTGTAAGTAATATTCCTGCTTCTTTGCCCACTGTTCCCTGAATACTTCTGGGCACTTTGAAAGGCACCATGGGTATACTACTGACTCATTAATTAACGGTATTTTATGATTTATTGCTTGCAAAGGGGGTAGTTCCATCTCCCCATCCTCCTTGCAGATTGGCAGAGCGTATTTGACCAGCTCCTCCTGCACTCAAGCAAGTTGTTCATTGTATGCTTCTACCACTTCCACCGCTATCTGCAACACATCCTCTCTCTTCATAGGCCTAGAGATGTCATGTTGGACAACTACTCTGGTGGGATTGAATCCCACAGACACTCCATGTTGAAACAGCCAAGGGGTGTCTAGTATTATATCATATCCTGACAGATTCACTATGTCCAGGTAACGTTCCTCATTTATAGCCTGATACCTTAGGTTAACTTTTGCACCATAATTGATCCTAGAATGTGAGCCTTGTACTGCCAGGTGTAGGGCCAAGGGCCTTTCCAGCTCAATTCACTGAACTTTGAGTTGGTCAGACAACATGGAGGACATGAAGTCGCCCAGTAATCCCATATCTACCAGCGCATGAGCAGGTTGACCATTTACCTGAACCACAATGACTTTTGGTATTACATGTGTGAAGTCCCTTGGGACAGTCACATTTTGCTGTACACCCATGTAGATACTTCTAGCTACCTGAACCCCCGCTACTGACAATATTACCTTGTCTGGAGCCAAACCCACCGAGTCCACATCTTCCAGTGCATCATCACCCCAATCTGAATCAGAGTCTGATGTACCATCCAAAGAACTGTCAGTGTCAGTCTCACTCTTGATTTCAACAGCGTTGAGCTCATGTAGCCGCTTTGATCCTAACGCTTCCTTTAAGCAGCGACATGGTTCCACTAAGTTTTTCCAGGTTTCAAATGACCCTTCAAATGCTGGGCTGGCATGGAGCCAAGCGTTCTCCTCATATAATTGCTATGCGTACCACTTTTGAATGTCAGACAGAAGATCTAACAGTAAAGTACAATCTAGGTTTTCCTGATGTGGTCCATCGCCTGTTGTCTGGTGGTGGTCCTAAATGACCAGCATCCCAGGGTCAGAGGTGCTTCTATATGTGCCAAAGCAAGCATTGTCAGTAGTGCGTTTAATGTGGTCAGAGGAGTATGGTGCACCCCATGCTAGTTCTTTGGTTACCCACTTGACTACAAAATCTTCTAGGCAAATATCTGAGAATCTCCTCTTGATGTCATTTGTGGTCCACCCACAACGTTCTGCCCTGTGTTCCGCAAACCATTGAGCCAGCTGTGCATCTGGGTTGTCTATTAATCCTTCCTTGAAATACTCCTCTTGTTGAGTAGATAAGTCATGCAGGACTAAAGTCCCTTAATCAGCCATTGGACTGATCCTGAACTGGTGGAACTGTATGTGCGCAATGTGATCACCTGGAAATGGCTATGCTTTGTTAAGCAATCGTTCTGCAATCCATGCTCTAACATCCCCCACAGGATTGTCATCCTCCATTTTTGCTTGCAGTCCTGCCTCAGCGCAGTCCTCACACCCATCCCAACAGGGAGTATTTCTAGCATAGTTTCAAAGCTTTGCTTGTTCCATGAGCTTCTCCTGAAAGAAACCAATGAGGTCAAAGGTGGGGTTGAGTAAGTGTCTCCTCCTAACCATCACCAATCTACCATCATGAATACCACTTATTAGGAACATGCTGCTCTTACAGTCGACCCTCCAATCTATCTTGTGAATCTCATCCTCACTTGCCAGGTAAGTGTGAGCTCCCTCCCTTATTGCATCTAATGCTTCTTATGCAAAGATGTCACCCATGCCAGGGGCTGTTCTTCAGTACCTGAAGTCAATATTATCAAGTCTTGAACAAAATGCTCAACACTCTGCCCACCAAAGTGGCAGCTTAAATCCCAAGTCAAACAACAGGTGAGTATCTATGAGTTTTCCATCCATGTGAGGTGACTAACCATCCAATTGTATGTAGTTAATGAGAGCATGACTGTCATCAACATAGTGCACCAAGAATGTCATTCCCTCTCTATCCAGCAATTTCTTGCAGCCTGAATATGGTGTCATCTGTTCCAGGACCTCCACTGTCCATTGTGAGGCCAGATTCCCAAGGAAGAGTCAAATCCTTACTTCAGGATCTACTTCCCATTGCATGACTAATACCCAAAGACAGTCCATCATGTCTGCCTTGACAGCCTTGTTATACAAGGCTTCCACCACCATGAAGTCAATATCTATATTGTGAGAGGCGATCTCCAGTGGTCTGCTCTTGCCATTTTTAACAGTGTTCCTGTCAGAACAGCCCTGTTGATGACGCCCAAAATTGTACCAAGTGGTGTCTGGGTAGGCAGTCACAAGGCGTATAGCGTTGGGCTCGCTAATTGAGGTGAGCTGGGCAGGGTCCCAGAAAGCAGGTTAGTGGAGGACAGCAGTAAGGGAGTAGTGAAGGTAAGCTTAGCGTAGTCACCAAGTGTAGTATGCCTGCCGCAGTTGCAAGGCATAAGAATTTCTAGTACACTGGCATAGATCCAGTGGCAAGACAAAGAACACTGTACAAAAGTGCGCTTGGCATAGAGTAGACTTATAAGGGACTAGATTGAGCTCTGAAGCCTAAGCATAAGAGGTGACGGTGAAGGTAACTTGTTATTTTGCATGCTATAAGTACAGTATATATAGTAAAGTGTAGGCGAGGTCGCCGTTGGTGACCCTTGAGTCACCAACATGGGGAACTAGTAAGTAAACAGTAGACCACAATCTTTTATATAGGAAAATGTCCATCAGCTCTTAGCAACGCCTAACGGTGTCAGTCAAGCTGTCTGCCATGTCAAAAATGCCAAAAAAAGTAAGTATGGAATTGCCCAAATGTCAATATAGTGGAATGATGGCAGTTACTAGGGAACGGCGGCAACGCCGGCAACCTCGGGGTCAAGAAAATAAATCAGAAAATAAAGTAAATAAATCAGAAATACTGGTGAAAAATATGCCAAGAGTGGGCCAGGGGTTCGAACCTCAGCTTTTTGAAGGGGGTGGCCTGTAATCCATAGAGCACACTAACCACTAATCCATGTGGTTGTGCCAGGGAAATCGTTAGTACGCCTTTTGATACAACCTGGGTCTTATCACCGTGCCAAATGACCAACCTCATGGCACTTGAAACACTTATTCAGTGCTCTGTGTTCATATCATTCCTTACTGCTCAGCCAAGATTTGGAATCTCTCTGAGATTTTGCATGAGGTCTTACCTGCTGTTGTGTGTTCCTTGATAGTCCATGGGGCAGCCCAGACTCTCATTGTGGACCACCATGGTAAGCTTTCTTGTTGTCCATTGCAGTAGCGGCTAAATTGTTCCCAACATTTTGGGTGTTCCACTAGCGCTTCTGGCTTCTCTTCTTGGAGCCCCTTCAATATTCTTGGCAATTTGCCACTCTTTCAACTATATCTATTTGTTCTGCAGCTTGTCTTACTTCAAACCACATCAAAATTTCTGGGTGTAAGCCATCCCTCTATAGGCCACTCTATATGGTGTTCCTCAGGCCGTTCCACAACTTAACAACCTTTCTGCACTCCTCAAACATCCCAATCATATTATACAACTCCTCTAACTCATGACAATAGTCAGTTACCGTTTTCTCATGTTGGAATGCTTGTCAAAGCTTATCTTGTTGTTCCATCCAGTAGTTGATTGGGAAGCAATAATCAAACATTTCCTCAAAAAATTCCTGTAAGTCCCAGCTATATAGATTTATGGCTATTTTTTGTGTGTAGAAGTCATAGGCCCTTCCTCAAAGGAATCAAGACAGTACAAATACCCGATGTTTATGGGCTACCTTTCCTGTTCATACATAGTCTGTCCCTTCCATCATAAATTGGTAATATGCCCAAGCATCTACTGCTTCATCATATTCTGTTGGCTTGATTGGTTTGATCAAGGTTTGGGTTTTCTTTTTCTTCCCTTTCTGTTTGTGTCCTGACCCTCTCACAGGGTTGAGGTCCTCATTTTCAGGGTTAGAGGAGCTCAATTCCAACTCACTGGTGTCACTGCCCTTTAGAGCTTGGGTTGCTCCATGCAGGACTGACCCCAGGTAGCTTTCCACAGTGACCTGTACTGAAGGAGAAATTTCAGGTGATGCCTCCTTCTTTACTCAAGGAGCCACGTTTCCTTCTACAGCTTTGGCTACTTAGCGTGAGGCTGTTGGCACCATCTAGTGTTCTTGTTTGATAGGCATGCTTTGTCTTCTGCCTGCCAATGGGTCAATCCATGCCTCCAGAGCAGTGTTTACGGTGGGGTCTGACCCACCCTCCAGACCGTTGCCATTCTGGGTCCTTTTGTAAGCTAACAACTCAGCATGTTGCCATTCTATGTCTAACTCTTCCTTTGGAATCTTCACTGCTCCCTAGCTAGTGGGATCCACCCTCTTTCCCTTACCAGAAGGGTTGTTGTGCAGTGCTTTATCTGCAACAATACTGGTGTGTCAATCAAACATGCCCCCTTGGGTTTCACATGCTAATGCTACTGTGATTTTCTGGTCTAGGCTTACTAAGGTATTTACCAGGCTGCTGGCTGAGCGTGCCCTTCCTCCCTTAGTTGGAACTGCCACTATTTGGCTGTTATTCTTTCCGGCAGCCTCCTTGCTGCATGCTCTTTATGAGCATACCTCTGTCCAAGGTCCCCCTCCATCATCATCTGCAGGGTCCATACTGAACATTTTTGAAAGGTCAGCGGAGCTGTCCTTTTCTGACTGAAGATCAGTCAATGACCCATCAAATGTGGAGTCACCACCATGCTTGGAAGCAGGGGAAGATGGTCTCAAAAACAACACAGCATCTTTGTATGAGCATGCTGTGCCATTCAAGTCTGGCAAGCCAGGTTGAACATCTGTCTGAGGGCCAAGGTCATGAGTAGCAGTGTTCTGAGAGATGCTGACTGGTTGCTTACTTATGTTTTTGTCAGTGATGACGTTGAGGTTCTTTGCCATGGAGCGAGTGGTAACCATAATGACAATTTTGAAAGAGAAGAAAAGTTGAGTGCAAATTTGCCAAGTTGGAGAGTTCCCAGTTGATCAGACTAAGAGGGTACCAGAACAAGGCGAGCAATAAATCAAGTAGCATTGGGTAGAGCAACTTGTTCAGTCAAAAATATGTGACACAAGCATGATAACGGTTAGGTCACAAGATGAAAAGTCAAAGAGTTCACTCGAGAGACTGTTATAAGTGCTCGAATTTCTCTAGCCTAGCAATAGTATACATGGGCCCCTTATATACTGATGCTCTGAATTAACTGTGAAGCAGAAAATAAGTCAATCCAAGGGGGAGTCACATGCACAATATGTCATATCAGGTTGGGTAGGTAGGTCAAGGCCTTGCCTTGTTAATTTTCCTTTGGAGAATGATGGTATTTATCTAAAAATGGAAGTTGTTTGCTAAAAGCCTGCCATACAAAGTTGAGTTGCTTGCCCTGCTGCCATAGATGACCATGTCATCCATCAATCACCACCTGCACGTGGAGGTACAGCTCCTGAACCACAGGAATTGATGTCCTTGTCTCCAAACTCAATTACTAACATGAGTAACAGATTTGATCATGACGGGCCCAGGACACGTACTGGACAAAAGTGGAAGACAAAAGACTTGATGTCTCTATTGGCAGAGTGCGTTTGCAGCTTTGTGGTCTCCAAAATCAAGAGGAACAAAGCTATCCAGTGTAAACACAACTCATATGAGACTCAGTGGGTAAGACCTCATATTATCTATTCTAAAAATGACCTCACTCACCTGCTCAATCAAGTACCATCTACACTGCATAAGCCTAGAGCAGAGAGTGAATGGGTGGGTGTGCAAAGCTTGAGAGGGTAGCAAACATGGCAGTGGAAAACGATGACAAGAATGATGAGAGGCCTGGTTAGGAACTGGCTGGTGATCCAATTACCCTATTTGGAATATTAGTAAGCAGGTAGGTAGGTAGGTCACTCAAGAGGGTCCTTAGAAAAAAAAAATCGACTTGATATGTTCTATTTGAATTTTCTTCCCCCCCTTGAGTTGATCAGTACAAAAATAGAGTGGAAATTGTAAGTATAGTAATGAGGGGGGAGTAAAGTGAGATACTTTTAGAATATTAACCCGTGCTTATCGGAGACCAGCGTCGATGGTCGGGTGGATTGGGTAATGAGTGAATAGTCGTGACGGTGAGTTGAATCGTCTGAGACGATGGAGGCGAGTACGAGTCACGATTCCGTCACAAGTCACCTGACACTTAGACTGCTTGTCAGATGGGCATAATCAGCAAAAAGGGGTCTCCTCCCTCCCTCACCTCAATGGTATGTCCTTTGCTGAACTAATGGGACAAAACTCTCAACTTTGTTGCTCAACCCAAGGCTGGACAAAACTGCTGCGATGTCCTCAGGACGTTGTTGGGATTTGTGGGTGTCCTTACGGACTTCACCGGACTGTGCATTTTTGTCGGCTAATTCGTCACATCACACCTC
>JAGGAQ010000675.1:0-10486 GCA_017657225.1 Termitomyces sp. T69sscA | reverse complement strand
GATGTGGCGGTCACGGCGGTGATGGCCGGGAGGTGCCGCGAGTGGCGGTGGCTGTGGCGTTGACGGGCGGTGATGGCCAGTGATGGCCGGGGGAGTTGGCCGGGTAGCGGTCCGGGCCCGGGGCGGCTATGGGGGTGGTATTGGGAGCGCTGGAGTCCCAGGGCCGGGGCTAAGTCCCGGGGGTCGGTAGTGGGTCGTGACACCACCTCTATAACAGGGCACAGCACCACCTCTACCACAGAGCGTGGAGGCTGGACCTGTAATCTGGCCCTTTTTGGCTCAGTGGTGGGCTTGTCATATCCTCTCACCTTGTGCTTTGATGCATGATCTATCTGTTTCAGTGCCAACATGCGCTGCCTCTTCATCATTTTGATCTGGTTGAGCAGTCCTTTGATCACAACAAAAACAATGCAGCTACGAGCATGGGTTGGCCTGCGGCCTCTAGCCGTGCCAACAATCCCTTGGTCATGGGGTTCACTTGTGCTGGACATGCATACTCTTCCACAAGTCTTGTTGGTGGCAGCCTGGCTACTGCGCTGGCATAAGTTTGTTGAATCACAAAGGCTTGTGCCAGCCTGGGTTGGTAATAACAGTCAGTCTTGCCTTGGTGCTTGTAGCACCTGTCGTCATCTATCTCCATCATTGCTGGCTGCACCAGCACTTGATAGGAAAGCGGTTCCTTGCAGCCCATGTAGGCCACTCCCACATAATTCTGGTGCTCGTGCACCATATATGGCAGCTGAGCGGGGAATTTCTGGTAAATGAGTCACTGCTTATGTCCAGGGCTCTCCCCCCCCCTCCAGGGCCATGCAGGCTCTGATTTCTGTTTGGGCCCCAATAGACCATTCTATTATTACAAAGCATGTCTGTGATATTACAAAGCACATCTGTGAGACGTGTTGTGGTGGAGAAAAAGGAAGAAAGAAGGGCAACTTCTTTTTCCAAGTCTGCCTGGGTGTAAACATGCCCAAATATTAATATGAGGGCATTGCAAGCTGAAAACTGTAAGCTGCAATAAATGTCAGAAACCAAAGACGTACCTCGTAAAAATAAACCATTGATCCCACACCAATGGTGGGAAACACCATGTCCACAAGAAAGAAGTCAAAATAAGACTGATGCAAAAAGGCAATGGCCAAGTGATGAGATCATGAATCCATCACAACATCAGGATTTCGACGTTTTGGACAGGTGGCTGTGCTTGGTGATGGCTGCCATCACAGATCACTGATCCATGATGATATCAAGATCTCAGTGATTTCATCACAATCTCAGAGTTGGCCAGACAGGTGGCTGTGCCCAGCAATGGCCGCCATCACGGATTACTGACCTGGTGCTGGGACATCAATCATAACCAAAAGAACCTCTTCTTTTGTATCTACCATCTACCACAGCTACCTGCACTTGCCTGCGAACCATCCGCCTTGATGTCACGTGCACAAATCCACAGGAGAGATGGATGGAGGACAAGGGAAGGACTGGCTGGCTAGGACAGGGCCGGAGGGATGGTTTTTGCCAAAATAAGGCTAAACCTGTCAGGTTCCGCTGACCTCGGGGGCTCAGTCTACTGGGCGAATCCACCTTACGGCTATTCACCGTGTACAAACACAGAACACCGGGAGCAGCGCGAGGCGTAGGAGGCCGAAGCAGGGCGGGGAAGAGTGCGTGGAAGGGTGCCGGGAGTGCCAGTGGGTGAGACGGGTGCCGCTGAGGGGGAAAGACGAGTGCCGGGGGTTGGCGTGAGTCCCGGGGGTGCAAGAGAGCGAGACGAGCGAGCGCCGGGAGCAAGCGAGTCCCGGGGATCCAGAGAAAAGCAGACGAGGGGACTTAGCGAGTCCTGGGGATGGAAGCAGAGCCGGGGAGTCGGATGACTGAAAGGGGAAAGAGTCGAGATAAGATAGCGGAGATGGAAATGATTAAGTCGAAAGAAGAGAGCCGGGAACAAAGAATCGAGGGAACTTAGAGTGGAAAGGAGAAGAGAGGACAACGAGATTAGATTAGAGTTACGAGACGAGTGGAGACGAGAGAGATAGTCGAAACGAGACAAGTACGAGAAAGGAAGTAAGTAAAGTAAGGAAACCGGGGCACGTGAGAGACGAAAACAGAGACAAACACAACAGACAAGACGGGGGTTACGTTAATATCAAGACTAGAGTACCTACTTACTACTCTGTGCCTTATATACTACGTAGTACGTATGGCCCAGGGGTCAGGCCCGGGTTCCAGCAGCGGGTCGCGGCGCCGGGGCTTGGGATGAGACCCGGGGGCCGCGCGGGACGGGGTGAGGCCAAGACATGTCGCGCGGAGGTCTCGTAGTGGAAGCGCAGAGACATGCGGTGGTGGTGCTGTGAGGGGGGAGCGGGAGCGGGGTGTGGCGAGCGGAGGTCGGCAGCAATGATGCGCGATTATGATGCATGATGGGGGGTCTTGGCGTGGGTCGGGGGCGACGGGTGGTGCTGGCGCTGATGTGACATGATAGCTGAGACCCGGCGCTGATGTGGTGGTCACGGCGGTGATGGCCGGGGGGTGCCGCGAGTGGCGGTGGCTGTGGCGTTGACGGGTGGTGATGGCCGGTGATGGCCGGGGGAATTGGCCAGGTAGCGGTCCGGGGCCGGGGCAGCTGTGGGGGTGGTTTTGGGAGCGCTGGAGTCCCGGGGCCGGGGCTAAGTTCCAGGGGTCGGTAGCGGGTCGTGACAAAACCATTCCTTCAAGAGGCCTAGTTACATGCACATGCACTTTTAAGTGACAAAATAATATAGTTTGATTTGATATGAAATAAAGGTTTGGTTCACACAAAAGAGAGACCAATAAACCCAATTTTAATTCAAATATAAAACTAATTATCCAGCTAAAATCCCTCTGAAGCTAAACACTGCTTCTAGGCCTAAAGGTCCACTCGCTGGGGATCTTGTGCTGTGGCAAGCTGATTGCTTGCCCGACATCCCCAGTAACCTTCCTATTAATATCCTCTGCCACTGCGCATGGACCTAGCATATTTTGCATGATTTTGTTGTGTTTTTGCGTGTACTTGGAGGGGCCGCTGCTGCCTTGGCATGCCCAAGCCCAGCACAACAAAGTGAATATATTTATCTAAATCTAATCTGATATGCTATTGATTAGATAAGATAACTCAAAATTCACATCAATATTGGCCTGGCCTATTGGCCATCACTCAGCCATCAATATGATGGTTGGTGATCAAAGTGGACTTCATCCACCACTCCCACCTAGTCACTCTCAGTTGCAACATGCCAGCTGTTGAGGGTGCTTGATGCCCTGCAATTCCAAATAGCAGTCCATTGCTGCCAGCGATTTGCAGTTCCCCAGTGGCTCCCAGGTGGTATCACCTAGACTCCATCTCACCTTAAACTTGAGTTTGCCTGTCTAGGTCCATTGATGACTGATCAGTTTGTCTACAAACCATTCCTGATCCTGGGCTATACCAAAGTCATATGGCTTAGGCATTGCGCAATTGGGAAACATCACATTGTTATTAGCCAAATATGGTTGCAGTAGCAGTGCATGGAACTTGGGTACAATCCATTGTGCCAGTAGCACTGCTGGCAGCTCCAACACATAGTTTGACATGCTGGGTTTAGCTTCACGGATCCTATATGGTCCCACCCACTTAGGGCACAACTTGCTTGCTCTGCCTTTGGGCAGGTTCACATTTCTAGTCAACAAATAGACTAGGTCTCCCTTGCATATAGCTGGCTCCTCTCATTGGGGTTATTTGCATTACACGTCTGGAAGATGCATGCGTCAATGATTGCATCATGTGCCTCTGCCAAGTTTCTCAGTGCTATTTGTGCAAATTCCCTAATTCCCTTATAGATAACTTTGTCAGATCAAAGTTTCTTTATCATTGACAGCATGTATCCACTGTTAAGCTCAAAGTGGGCATACCCCATTGTTTCTGAAATGCTCACATTGATTGCAAACTCCACCAATGGTATACAATCTACCCAATCTTTTTGATTAGGGCAGACAAACACCTAGAAGATTTGCGCAATATTTCTGTTAGTATGCTCCATCTGCCCATCCATTTGAGGATGAAACAATGTTGACATGAGCAATTTGGCTCCTAGTATTTTGTGCAATTCCTTTGGCCATTTGGAAGTGAACTTTGAGTCTTGATCACTCACAATCAAGCTGGGCAGCCCATGCAGGTGTACTATCTCCTTGAGATAGATCCTGTTAGGTTTCGCTGACCATGGGGGCTCAGTCCACTGGGCAGATACCTTACATGGTAATCACCATGTCCACAGATGCAGAGCACCAGAAGGGCGCGAGGTGTAGGAGGCCGAAGCGGGGCAGGAGAGGTGTGCAGGGAAGTGCCGGTAGTGCCGGGTGGGTGGGCGAGTGCCGGGAGGTGAAGGACAAGTGCTGGGAGTACAAGAGGGTGGGCAATTGAGCGCTGAGCACAAGCAAATCCCTGGGGTTCAAGGGATGGCAGGTACGGGGACTTAGCAAGTCCCGGGGATAGAAACAGAGATGTGAAGGTTAAGCAGGCCAAAAAGGGAAAGGGTCGAGATAAGATAAGGGGAACAGGAACAGATCAAGTCAGGATGGAGGGACAGGAGACCAAAGAGACAAGAGAACTTAGAGTTGAGAGAGGGAGGAGGAGCAAGCAGAGTGAAATTAGAGTAAGAGATGAGTAGAGATGATGTAAGGAGACGATACAAGGCGAGTACAATAAGAAATGAAGCAAAAGGGAAAACAGTGTGGTGCGCCTGCTCTAAGATCGTAGTGATCAACAATCTCTCTCTAGGCACACACAGGATCTTAGTTCCTGTCATATTATTGAGGAAAATAAGCCCATTCTCAATGGTGAAGCGCTTATGCTTGCTGGGCCTGTCAATAATTTCAATGCAGAGTCAATCCTGCAGATATCCTTTCTGAATCCATGCACATATATGCACATCATCTTGTAATATTGCCAGCTGGGGCCTGTTGTTCCGACTGAACAATTGCCCCAGGGTAATATTGTCCTAGTGACCAGGATCAGCAGCAGCCAGAGTTACTTGCTGTTCTGCCATAGCAAAATTCTGAGCCTCCAGGTCTCTTGCTTCAACCTGCTCCCTCAGCTGTGTACTATGGCGGATTTTCTGAGCCTGCATGGCTCGTATTTCCACTGTTCATTCCATGATTTCTTTGAATTAGTGTAAGGGCAAATGCTTTGTGATCCGTTATGATATGGATTCTGTAGTCCATTAGCTTATCCTCCCATTTCAAGAGGGCTTCCAATATTGCAAGTGTTTCCAACTCATGTACTGTGTAATTCTGCTGTGCAGATGTGAATTTCTTTGACATGAATCCTGCAGGTCTGCAGGTTTGCCATATCCTGCCCTGGCCAAATATGGCCCCTACACCAGTTTTAGATGCGTCATAAATGAGCCAGATCAGCTCATTGATACGTGGGTTTATAGGTTGTATGATTGGCGTCTTCATGCAAATCTGCTTGATCATCTCAAAAAACCACTAGTAAAGTGGTCTCCAATGAAAGGAGGACCAATTCTGGGTCATAGCCATGAGAGGGCTTGTATACGCTGTGATGTCTGGTAGAAAATTATCAAGGTAATTAACTAGACCAACAAAATGTTGGATATCATTGTAGTTCCGTGGTGTCTCTAATTCTATTGAGTTCATCCACATTGAGGTGAATTCCCTGATTGTTGATGACATGTCCCAAGCAGTCTACACGATCTGCACATACTTCGCACTTCTTCCATTTGAGATACAAGCTAGCTTGTCTCAGTCATTCAAACACAATGTTTAAGTGCTGTTTGTGCTCCTCTATGGAGTCTGAGAAAATAAAGATGTTGTCCAAGTAGACATGCATGAACTTTCCAATCACATCTCAGAATATAGAGGTCATTAACCTCTGAAAAGTAGCTGGTGCATTACAATTGCCTATCTGCATGATATTGCTCACAAATGTCCCCATTAGGAACAAGAACAGTGTTTTTGGTATGTCCTCATCGTGAATGCGGACTTGCTCATATGCATCTGTCAGGTCAATCTTGGACCTGTACTTCGCTTTGATGACATTCTCTCATATAATTTCCTGGTCTAGAAGCAGTGTCATGTTCTTAATTGTATTATCATTGCACTGACGTGCATCCAGGGCCATTTGCAGCATCTCATCCTTTTTGGGAATGCATAGCAATGGTGCTGCCTGCACTGCTGGTTGTGGTTCCCACCACTGTGCATTGATGTAGTGGTTAGTTTTCTCCTGCAACTGGTCCTGCAATGCTTGTGGACAGCAAGGCAAGGAGTACTTGTACTGCTTGTGATTGTCCATGAGATTAATCTCATGATTAACTTCCCTCCATGGTGTTTTGTCCCATTGACTATATCTGCATACATTGCTGGTGCAATCACGGGATATCCTCCTCTGTGAGGCCTTGAGCCTTTGCTTTGCCTTTTTCAATGTGTTTTGTATGTGGTGAGGCCTTGGGTTCAAATCTGTCCCACAGTGCACGTAAGCGCTCTTGACTTGCATCCTCAGTATGCATCCTTACTTTAGGCTGTCATGCTTGGCTTAGTCATCTCAGCAGCCTCACATTCATTGCTCTGAGCAATACACCATCAAAGTCAATCTCCAATGGTTTCAAGATTTTGTCCTCCAACAGTTGTCAATAGACCTCACCTCAAGATCAACTAGAAGTAGTGTATTTATTTGTACACTACCATGGAAGCTACCACCTCAATCCATTCAGGTGGCATCTGTGGATTGTATGCCTACTGGACATCTGGCAGTGGCACAGGTTGGTCTCAAAAGGACCTTGTACCCTGCATTGTACTCTCTGCACTTGTGGCCACCTGTCACTTCTCATCCTTATCAGTAACAAAATCTTCCAATTTCATCTTGGAACTAGTTGGTTGACATTCCACCAACTCTTGAACCTGTTGTCAATGATGACTCTTCCTAGTTGGATGATCCAGTTCTGGCTTACTGGTCCCTTTCTTTTCCACCATACCTGGCTGTTCCTCCATCTCCAGAATTTCCTGAAATGCTTTGTCCATCATCAATATTGCCAGCGACCCAGCCGGTAGGCTAGCCATAGGCACTGCCTTGTCCTCCACCTTTTCCATCATTGCAATGCCACAACCTTTGAGTCATTTATAATTTTCACTGTCATAACCTTTTTCCATCACATGATACCATTGCAGACAGCCATCTGTATCTTTAAGGACAACCTTTTCTGCCCTGACAGGCACCCTGTTTACTATAACAACATTGTTGACAAAGTCCAGCATAACATTGTTCTTGCACATGAATGGCATTCCTATAATCATATCATAGCAATCAAAATTTGCTATATCTACATATTCCTTTGTCAATGTTCCCAATGTCCTGACCTTGATATCCACATCAAACTGTACCATGGCATAGCTACCCACCATCCCCAACTGAAGCATCAATGGCTCCTCCAGTTTGTGAACACAACTAGCGTTAACGTGAGCAAACTGGGGTGTTAGCTCAGTGGTAGTACTCCCTGAGTCCCACAAAGTCCAGGCAGGATGTCCATTCACATCCACATATGTTACTAGACACTTCTACTCTTGAGGAGTATACTTTGGTCACTGCAGCTTATCTGCAGCTTTCTGCAATGTGACATATGAACACACTTACATTTGGCTGGTCAGTCAGAGCAAACACATGCTCTTCCTTATCCTCCTGGGCATAATAATCATTATCATAAATGTCAATAGCAATGTACTCATCCTCATCAATCATAATGCTCTCTGCATCATTTACAACTGAGTGCTCTTCCTCAACCAACTCCCCTTCCTCATCCTTAACAAGTTCTTTGGGGTCTTCCTTAACATAACTTACAAGGTCATGCTCACTTGGGGCCACCGCAGTATATGCAGCTCTGACCTGCACTTTTGGCAGCACATAACAGTCCTTTGCAAAGTGACCACTGCGGCCACAATTGTAGCACTGCAGCCCTTTGCCACCTAGCTTTGCCCCAACTCCACTCACTTTCATTGTGGACTTCAGAGCTTCGACTTTGGCTGGAAGTACTTGTGCATGCTTCGTTCCTATTTGAGGAGGCTCTAGCACTGGTTGGCTATCTGGCATGTTTGGCTGGTTGGCCCTGGACCTGTATTCAAGTTGCTGTCCTACTGGGACAGATTTCCAAACAACAAATTGCAGATTGCAATTATGCACCATTTCAGCCCATTTAGCCAAAAATGTTCCCACCTTTGCCAGCTAACAATTACTAGACACATGTTGTGAACTATGCTAATTGTAATTGGCAGTCTGCATAGACTGCTTGTACTGTATGGCATATGCCAGGAATTCTGTAACAGTGTTCACCTCTGATGACAGGTTATCATTGTGTATAAGTGTGTGCTGCATCTCTGCTGGTATTCCATCTAGAAATGTCTCCCAAATGGTATACTCATCTGAATAGACAGCCATATTCTGGGCATGACCTACCAAGTCATCATAAAACGTTTGGACACCCGTTTTGGTGTTTTATACTGCCATTCAGAAGGCCTCACAGGCCTCCTGCATTGTCGCTGCACTAACAAATTGATTATATAGTCCTATCAGGACTTCTTTGAATGTCCAGTCTTGCTTATCCCAGTTGATGTGCAAGACATGGTGGCAGAACCAGTTCCACACTTCTCCATCAATGAATTCATGCACAACAAATATGTGTTCTTGGTCCATGTCATCTCCACCATAGCAACAAGCTGCTAAATGGTAGCAGATGTCCATAGCCCAGTCTTCCAATTGGGAGAACTTATGTCCTCCAGAATATGCTTTGATATGCTTCCCTTCAGATTTGTGGGGCTTCACCCCAGGAAGGAACTCAAACCTGACTCCAAGAGAATCATCCACAAGCCAAGTAAGGTGGTCATGCATGTGATCCATATGAATCCTAACCGCCTCATTCATTCCAGGTGTGCTAGCATGCAAATCATGAGGTGCAAGCAAGGAGAATGTGAGTTCAGTTCAGGCATTTGGTCTTGGCCCAATTTCTGCACAATTGAGACTGTTGTCTCATATCTTGCAGTTCTAGTGGTCCACCAGGTGGGCAGTTCCCTCCATGTCGGTCTTCATCCTCTTGATTAGGTTTGTTGTTATTGCAATGCTTCCTAGACTGGTCATCCTGGTTATCCATACCAGATTCACTACCTCCTGGATCTTGATCTGGTTCTCCTGTGTGCACCACAAACTGGCAGTACATGTCATCTATGGGCATCACTCCATCACACCCTTCAAACACCATTCCTTGATCGTCAATTAACAACTGTTTGGTGTTCTGCATATCTTGATTGCGGATGCATTGGTGGTTAATGCACTCATTTCAGTTGTCCACCAAGTGGACCCACCTTTCTACTCACCATGGTATGGCAGCTTCCCCAGGTACCTGAGGTTCACTAACCTCCTCCTTGATGGTTACTTGTTTATGAGGTGTTTTCACCTCAGCCATCCAGTTTAAATCATCAAACTCTGCCTGATTAGTCATTAATGTCTCAACCTCTGATAGTGCCTGTTTTGGCACTCCATTAGTGTTGCGTTGGCAAATTGCTGCATTCTGTTGCTGGACAAAGTCCTCTTAGGACTCATTTGCCTGGCATGGAGCATGAAGTATGTCCATGGCATCTGCAATGACTGGTGCTGTAAGAGCAACCTCCAGGAGTTGTGGCTCAAAATCATACAACTAGCAGAGGAAAAATCCAGAGTTATATTAGGCATGATAATCAATGATACAATAGTAACTAATTACCTAGCAGAGGTAAATCCAAAGAGAACAAATCTAAGGATTCCCGCTGCTTGGTGCGGTGCATCAGCAGGTGGTGGAGAAATAGAAACAACTGTACAGGTGACCAGAGCTAACCTTAACCTTAGATAATGTTCAAACAGGGAGTGCGGGAGGTTCTTGTAAGGGCGACCTCCAGGAGTTGCAGCTCAATCACACAACTAGCAGAGGGAAATCCAAAGTTGTATTAGACAGGATAATCAATGATACAATGGTAACTAATCACTTAGCAGAGGGAAATCCAAAGAGAACAAGTCTAAGGATTCCCTGCTGCTTGGTGCAGCGCATCAGCGGGCAGTGGAGGCATGGGAACAACTGTACAGGTGACCGGAGCTAACCTTAACCTTGGATAATGTTCAAACAGGAGGAACGCAAAGTTCCGGGGATTTTCTAAAAAGGAAATGACCTCTGGAGATCTCCGGAGGTCTAGAATGAGTTCCAGAGATCTAGGGCAAGTTCCGGGGGTGGCGTAGGATGTGCCCAAGAATAGAAATCAAATGGAAGTTCCCTGACATCACCCTCCCTCTAGCGTGCGGCGTCTCGACATGCGGGGTAGAAGAAGTTCTGGATTGCCTGGTCTGCTGGCGAGATGGGGTAGATTCCCCAGATGGCCCGGGGCGTGTCTGGATGTCTCCGGTGGAACTCTCTGACCAGTCCTGGGGCATGCACATTCTCCCGGGGCTCCCAGGAGATGTCTT
>JAGGAQ010000674.1:0-10519 GCA_017657225.1 Termitomyces sp. T69sscA | reverse complement strand
TCAAAAAATGACATGGAAGTAGCATGACAGCTTTCTTTGTCACTTTTTCCAAGGGAAACATGTTCTGGCCTCAGCAGTGACACCAACTTCAGTAACGCTTCTTCAAATTTGGCCAACGGCTCCAAGGCTTGCTCGCGACAGAAAGGAATACATTATACGTATGAACGAATGAGGGAAACTCGAATGATCGCAGGAACAAAAGAAACAAAACTGATTCGTAGATTAGAAACCCCTTCACTCTTTCAAAAGCATGGCTGAGTTCGTCGTTGTTTTGAACGGATCCGAAACGAGTATTGCATCAGCAATATGTGACTTGTCTAGATTTGAGTCCTCAGGCCTCCAGATACGACGTTTGAACGTCCTGTCATCCATTTGATCCAAGTATGCAAGAATCTCAGAAAGGGATAGTCGATCACTGGGATCACTGTTCGTCATCGCTTTTCCGAGGGATAGGAACGGTTCTAATCCCTCTGAGTTGTATTTCTAAACGAACCTATTGTCAGCACATTGCGAAGTCTGGTACCGAACAAACCTACGCCAAGGAGTTTCAGGATGACATTTCCAAGTCGGCCAATATCAGCTCTGCATGGATTTTAGGGGCCGGATCTCGCGAACTCTGCTACCGATTTATCCTGGCAAGCTCTTGTCATCTCCGTAAGATCAACAGTTTTTGATTCGGAAGGATATCGACAGGATATTTCGAAATCAATGTAGTAGTATTGAACGTAAGCCTCCTCTGGATCGACTGCTTTTTCTGCCCAAGCAAAGACTTTCATACACTCGAGAATTAGAATAAACAACTTTCGAGTCAATCTGCGTTTCTTGAAGTTTGTCGCCAAGATTGATGAGAACGAAGGAATACAATACGACAAGGCAGATTTTCATTTGGCCTGAGGAAGTTATTGTTCAACCGTTTTGGATCAACACAACAGTCGCTGTGGGTGGGTGGGTTGGTGGATGTTGGATGGTATTGTGGTCGGAGAGGTCGACACATCCCCAAATGGTCACTAACTATTAGTGACCATATGGGGATAGTTTAGTGTCCATTTGGAGATGTCCGCTCTAATAGAAAGTATTTTCCCATGATCAATCAAAGACTCTGAACTCTGATTATCAGTGATCTTGTGCTCCTTTCTTTTGATCTCCCTCATCCTCTATATCTTGTGTGGAAATTACTGTATAATATGCCTCCTAGAAGACCTTCTGGAAGCTTCAATCAATCAGGGCACTTGGCAAGAGGCTTCAGGCCAGGTGCTGGGAGGAAGAGGAAAGAGATCAGTGATGACACTGATCAGCTGGTTTCTTCCTCTGTGGCTAGTTCAGGTAGCAGAGTGTTGGAATATTGAGCACCACACCAGAAATTAGGGATTTTACTTTCACTTCTAATTCAGCTTAGTATTAGTAATACACTGATAAGCTCCAGGTTGTGTCAAAAAGCATACTGACATATTTCCTGGCACAGGCTTGTGGACTAGTGGTCAGTGCACTCTATGGTCTACCTGGTGCCCTCACAAGTGTGGGGTTTGAATCCTGGGACCTGTTCTTTTTACTTATTTTACCTTACTTTCTTGACCCCAAGGTTTCACTGACCTTACTGCTGCACCCTAGCAACTGCCATCATTCTGATGACACTAACAGTTGGTGATTTCATACCTACTTTTTTTTGACATCTTGACACGACAGACAGCTTGATTGGTGCCGCTAGGCATTGCCAAGGTCTGATGGACATTTTCCTATATAAAAGATTGTTGGTCATTGTTTACTTACCAAGTTCACTGCTTTGGTAACCTTCGGTTGCCAGTGGCGACTTTGCTTACAACTTAGTATATATACTGTACTTATACATACACTGCCAATAACAAGTTATCTTCACCATCCATCTCTTATGCTTGAGCTTCAGAGCTCAATTTAGCCTGTCCTCAGCTTACTCTATGCTGAGGCACCATTGTAAAGCGCTTTGTTTTGCCACTGGAATTATGCCAGTGTACTAGTCCATTATGCACCTCGCACTTACGGTGGGCCTCTAGCACTTGGCGATTATGCTAAGCACCACTTTACTACTTCCTTGTCGCTGCCCTCCACTAATCTGTTGCTGGGACTCTGCCTAGTTCTCCTCAATTAGCGAGCCTGACACTATTTTCCACCTAGTGCTTGCCTCTCTAGACACCACTTGGTACAATTTCGAGCATCATCAACTTGGAGCCTGTCACAACCTGCTACTGACCTCTGGGACTTAGCTCCGCCCCTGAGACTCCAACCTCCCAAACTAACCTTCATGACCGTCCTGGGCCCAGACTGCTATCTGATCAGCCACCTCGGCAGCCCTCAGCCATCACTGCCTGTCACTGCCACCAGCCACTGCTCACTGCCACCAGCCACCGCCACCCCTGGCATCTCTTGAGCCATCACTGCCCACAACTGCTATATCAGCGCTGGCTCTGGCTATTTCTGATGCTTCTCCAACTGCAGCTGCCACCTGCCACATCAGTGCTGGCACCAGCAACCCTTGGCAATCCCTTCAGCCCATGCTGAGGCCCCCATCACACATCACCACTGGTCCAACTTCTGTATACCATGCCCCACTTCCACTCACCTCCTCACCTTCTCACTGCTACATGTCTCTGCGCTCCCAAAGCAAGACTTTCTGCATCACATAACATGTCTCGACCTCCGCCACTGCCTTGCACAATTTTCAGGTCTCACCTTGAGCCTCAGTGCTATGACTTGTCACTGGGACCTATACCTGAGCCTTGGAACCTACTTACCATATAGTATATAAGTTGTAGAGTAGCAAGTAGTACTCTAGTCTTGATATTGCCATACTTCTTGTTTTGTGTTTTGTGTTACATCTGTTTTGTAGTCTTGCACATTTTGGTTTCCTTTTTCCAACTCTGTTTCATTTTGAATCATACTCGTCTCATATTGCCTTGTTTCTCTCATCTCTATTTGTCTTGTATTCAAAATCTATTTCTGCTTTATTTCTCTTCTGCCTCAAGTCTTTAAGTTCATTTTCGACTCCCTCATCTCTCGCCTTTGTCTCAACTTGTTCCATTTTTCCTTTTCCTTATTTTATCTCAACTCTTTCCTTTTCTGGCTCATTTAAATCTCCACGTCTCTTGCCTTTGACCCTGGGACTCGCTAAGTCTCTGCACTCATCCTGGCTTTCTATTTGTTAACTCTGAGACTCATGCTCACCCTGGCACTCGTCTTTCACCTCTCTTCCTCATCTTTGGCACCTATATCCCTGCTCTGGCATGACCAGCAATTCACTACTTGCATCTCCAGTTCTGCTTTGGTCTTCTATGCTCTGCGCTCTTGATGGTATATTGCATCTGTGGACATTGTGCGCACCACATAAGGAATTTACCCAGTGGACTGAGCCTCCATAGTCAGCAGAACCTGACATAATATCAAGACTCCCTCCTTACTGTACTGTTTACTATGGCCACTTACACACACACCTACCAGCCCGCTGGCTATCAGACCAATGCTTATGAAAGACTCATGCCTGAAAACTACTATGCCATGAGTACCCCACAGCTCCTGTATCCGGCTCCCCTGATCAAACACTACCCCACTCTTGTCCCTAGATATTGGGCTCCAGATCAGAATCAGGTACTCTATGGTCCCTCCATCAGTCAAGGTATTCCTCAGGACTGGCAACACAACTCATTGCAGGCAACAGCAGGAACCCATCAACAGGTCCTACCCAGAGGTATGCTAGAGACACCATCCGGCGCCTGGGCACTCTTGGCCCTAGTGCATACCAGCGCTGCCTTCTTTGCCCCAGGCCAATACTATGCCCAACCTGCTCCTGTCCTGCCCCCACCTCCTCAGGAATACCCTGAAACATACTACTTTCCCTGGCCTTGACCTCTTGTGGCACCGCCCATTCACACACCCCCACTCTTCTGAGCTGCCAATGGGAAGCCTACATCTAATAGCGCGACAAGATCCTCCACTCACTTTGCATATCTCCAGTGGAGTTTGCAAAACGTACTCATGCTCTCCTCATCAGCTTAGGACACTACAATCTCTCTGGGACTCCAGAACAATGGGCCGATTGCCTCCTTAAATTCTATGAGCTCTACTAATGTGGAGCTATCCCTGAAAGTGCCCAGAACATGCTACAAGTGGATCTCAACCTCTGGAATGAACTGCACGCCTTGATGGATAAGATCCACACCAGCTCTACTCTCCGGCACTTTAAGGACCCCATAGACACCATATGCTCATTTCACATGCAGTGCAAGGAACCGATTGAGTCCTGAAATCCTGTCCCCGCCCTAGTACTCTGCTAGCAGGAGGAGCTCAATACAGCATCAGATATTCTAAAGGCCTTCAACTCCACCAGAGGACTTTTTGACCAGCCCACTGCCCCCACCATTGGTCTCTCAGCGCATCCTCACCTGAACTCACTCATCAATGTCTTCTGCACCTGGGAACAATCCGTTGACACTAACTCCCACCCTGATGCTCCTCCCTGCCCTCCACCCACTGACAACAACCATGCCTCCATCCACACCCTCTCCTACATCAACAAACTAGAGGCCTCTGGCAGTGGATCGGCCCCTTCTGGCAAAGCCCCCACCTCAGAGTTCCAACATGATCGCTCTCCTCATTTCAACTTGCGCTATCCTCACAGCAATGCACTTCCTCCTTGCAATAACCCACCACCCCCTTGCCAACCTGCAGCCCCCAGCGCACCTCAACCACCCCTTCCTCAAAGACCATCATGATGCCCCTGCACTTTTGGGACTCCTACTTGGCCACTCCTTCAATGCTAACACGGGACCACCACCCCTCCAATAACCACCAACTCCCCAATGGGCTCAAAGACCGCTCCTGAAGAATAATAGTGGACCTCCTGGTGGCTGAGGCTCCATGATAGATGCTTTTCCTCCACAGCGTGGCTGGGGTAATCACTACTATTACTACTACAATGCAGCACTCCTGCCCTGCAATTCCAACCCTCAGGACAACATCCACAATGCGCTAATGTGTAAAGGCAAGCTTAACATCCAGAAGCTCAAATCTTTTCATGGCCACGACCCTTGCAAATGGAGAACCTTCTTCACTTAGTGTCTCACCATGTTCCAAGCTAAGCCTCTCACTTTTCAACTTGAGAGCTCACATGTTGCCTTTGCTGCCTCGTACATACAGGGCATTGCCTTTGACCATTACACAGCGCTGCTCTGGTTTGACTTCAACAGCTCGGTACTGTTCAATTGGCAGGCGTTTGCACAAGAGTTCTCAAGTAAGTTTGGAGTATTTGATACTGTAGCAAAGGCCTAAGAGAACCTCTTCAATCTCTGGATGCGCAACAATGAGAGATTTATCACCTTCATCATTTGCTTTGAGAAGGAGGCTTACGAGACCAGCTGGAACTACAATGCTCTCTGGTTTACTCTTCGCTGCACTCTGCTCTAATGCGTCAAGAACATCTTCTGCCTCACCTCCAAGCAGCCTAGCTATGATGGTTACAAGGCTCTTGTCACCCAGATCAACCAGTGGTATTGGGAGGATCGCAGTAAGTACTTGGCATCCTATGCGCCTTGAAACTCCTCCAGGAACTCCAACTGGCAAACCGAGGCTGCCACAGGCAACTGGACCACCAGCACTGCACCGTCTCCCAACCCCACCACATAATCTCCTCTTGGATGAGGACTGGCCAACGTCAATTGACCCCTGGAGCCCCACCCTCAAACACAGCTCAATGCTATCGACATGCAAGAAACCCTGAATCTCAACCAGGCTGACAACGACTTGTCCCAAGACCCCCACAACACTCTGGACTATGCAGACAATGAGGTGGCCCTGTGCACAAGTAGGTTTAGGAATTGGCCATGGATTGATGTGCTGGAGAAGACACAGAAGCAACAACGATGTGAGAGGGCATGCATCTTGTGCAGTGAGCAAGGTCACTTCATCAATGAGTGCCCTAAATGCCAGGTCATGAGACAAGCCATGTGGACCATTGACGGCAAAGACTGTGACTTCCAGTTTACAGAAAACGACCCAGCAGTTTAGATCTCAAAGATGCCCTAAATTGCAGACTGGACCCTGACGTCTTCTCCACCCTGGCTACACACCTCCATGCAACAGCTCTATCCCTGGACACTCTCTTGGCTCACCTCCCCTCCCAATCCTCCCAAACTCTCCTCCTCCATACCACCCTCCTCACCTCTGCTCTGATCAACACCTTGGTCAACAGCGGCGCCACCGACAACTTCATTGATGAATCTCTGATGATGCTCATTGCAACATCTCAAAGGTTATCCCTCTCCACTAATCCCTGCATTGATTGGTGGAATCTCACACTTCACTTTGACCACCAAACCTCAGGGCACTGGAGCCCATCTCCTTCAATATCACCGCTTCAGTCAGTGCTGCTGACCACTTCCACACTCTCTCGCAGCTCCATTTGAAGTCTGCCCAGTCATTCATCCTCAACGCCTGACTCAGCGAATCCCTCCAAGTCCTTACCACCCTCATCAATAGTGGGGCCACTAAAATGTTTGTCAGTGACCAGCTTGATCTCACCCATGATCTCCTTGATAGACTAATGGAATTACAACTCTTCAATGGTAAGCCAACCACCGCCAGGCCTATCACTAAGACACACTCCAGTTTCATCATCCTCAACAACGGTCTACAATTTTCGGTTGACCTTCTGGTCATGCAGCTCCTGGAGACCACCTCCATTATATTGGAACTACTCTGGCTATGTGATGTCAACTCTGACATTGACTGGAGGGACCTCACCATAAAGTTCCCTGGACACTGTGCCTGTCTTGCTGCCATCCACATCTGCCTCTAATCCACTAACAACTCCAGCAAGGCCAGAGCTACCGGCACCCCAACAGCACTCCCAGACAACTCTGGCGACCCTCCTCCACCTTGACATGTACTGAGCACACTTGATTGTGAGGGTCACTGCTATCCCAAGTGAGCATGAAGACCCACTCATTTAAACACAAAAGTAAGTTTACATCATGTGTAATACTTGGTTATCACTGATCACTTGGTTTAATAGCACTTGAAGTGCCAAGCAGATTGCCTACCAGGTCTGTGGCTGGAAGTGGTGATCCCAGTAATCTTTGGAGCATCTTTGGTATGTTTTGAGCTTGAATCTAGATTGTTATAGTTGATTTTATTCAGAGAAGAAACCTTAGACACAAGAATTGTCTCAGCAGACTGTAATTCAAGTTCAACCTCAGATTGGTATGTTAGATTACTTTCATGTTATAGTGCTCTAAATGGGCAGTTCTCTGATCTTGACTCTCTGACTCTGGATCTGATGATACAATCTCTGATTTGGAAAATGAATGATCCTACTGATCTTGAAATCTCTCATGAGTCACCAGCTGATGTAATAGAAGCTTCTCTCTTGTCTGTAAAAAGCAAACTGGATTCTGAACTCAAAAGCAATTAAGGGCCTTTATGTTACCAGAATAATGCATTCTGGATTTATCCAGCAGACTCATATTTTAGCTTGTAAAACAGTTTACCTAGTCCTGATGGTCTTGAGCCAACAGGTCCATACACATCCAAAGGCTTCCACATCTCTTGGAAAAACTTACATGCCAAAATCTTGATTGTGGCTATTATCAGAAAACTAAACATCACTCACAGTAAAAGAATGGAATACTGAACCAGTTGCTTGAAGAGTTGTAGATTTGACATTCAATTACTATGTAATCACTCAGTGACTGTAATGTTGCAAAGCTCCTGACAAAATCAATACTGGTTGTGGTTTAACTATGAATGGATATGATCCATCAATATTGAATCAAATTAGCTCAAGTCTTTGTGAAGAATTTCTAGCCTTTCTAACAAAATGCAGTGGAATTGATAAAACTTTGATGACATTTATACATACTGATGTTGCTTCTTGTGTCAGCTCAAATGCATGGTCAAAGATCATACAATGCCTTCACTACAGGAACATGATATAAGAAAGCTTAAGTATCTGTATGCTATTCAGAAAGAAAATGAACAATGTCATCAAAATGATTTACCAACTAAAGAATATTAACCATTCTCAATTTTCAGTGATCCTTCTGGCTGTCATGGATTTTCACCATTACAATGCTATATCAATCATATTCATATGGATTACATGGTTCATGTTTGACCAATCCTTGACCAGTGCATGGCTTCTTTATTCTGAGGTCTACAAAGTAGACAAGGCTTTACTGTCCATTCACCAAGTCTCTGTGAAGAATTTCCAGTCTTTCTTACAAAATACAGTGGAATTGATAAAACTTTGAGGATACTTATACATACTAGTGTTGATTCTTATATCAGCTTAAATGCATGGCAAAGATGATACAAGAGCTTCACCACAAGCACATGATATAAGAGAGCTTAAGTATATGTATGCTATTTAGAAAGAGAATAAACAATGTCATCAAAATGATTTATCAGCTAAATAATATTAAACATTTTTCAGGTTTTAGTAATCTTTCTGGCCAACATGGATTTTCACCATCACAATGGTATATTAATGATATTTATATGAATTACTGACCAGTGTCACAACTTGCCACCTATCTCCAGTATCAAGCTCTGGCCTTGGGTTCCCACCTCCACAAATCAGCTCTATGACACTCTGAGAGCATGCATCACCCAGACTGCTACATGCCCAGCCACCCTCAGCACCCATCACTGCCACTCTTGGTATCTTCTTAGCCATCACTATGCATTAATGCCACATTAGTGCTAGCCTCAGCAACTCCTGACATTTTCCCTGGCCTATACTGAGACTTCTTCCAGCCCCCACCAAGTTCCCATTATGCATTATGACTGATGCATCACCCCTGATCTGACTTTCGTATACCACACCCCTTGTTCTGCTCGACTCCTCAGTTCATCACCATTTCATGCTTTCTTCTTGCCCATGCTTCTAAAGCAACACTCTTCCTTTAAGAGTTTCCTTTGCACTGCATAATCAATGCAGACATCCACTATGGACTCATATATAAGTCATAGCATAGCACTTGTTACAGTAGTCTTAATATGTCCTTGTTTTGTTTCATATCTTGTGTCTCAGTTTCCCTAGTTTTGACTTTGTTTATCTTGCCTCATATTGCTTGTCTCATCTTATTTTCTTACTTGTCTTGTATCGTCTTCTTATTCCTGTCTCTACTTAACTCATACTCTTTTCAATCTTTGACTCCACCTCTCCTGCCTTAAGTCTCTAAGTTCCTCTCTGCTTCATCTCTTATCTCCAGCCTCAGTTTTCATTTCATTCCTCATTCATCTCTTGCATTGACTCTTTTCTTTTCCAGCTTGGCTAGATCCCTGTGCCCTCATCCCTGATCCTAGAACTTGCTAGTCTCTGCTACTCAACTCAGTTCATAGATTCTCTGCTCTGGAACTCACTACCAGCTCTGGGGCTCATCCCTTGCTTCTCCTACACACTTACAGCATTTGCCCTTGTACTCCTTACTCCAGATGTGACTGGTGCTCCTGCTCACAATTCTCTCACTTCTCTGGCCCTGTCTCTCAGTCTTCTATGCCTTGTGCTCATTGACAGTACTCACCATGTGTGTAGTACATTGTGCTCACACAGTAAGAAATCATTCAGTGGTCTGTGTAAGGGCGACCTCTGGGAGTTGCGGCTCAATCACACAACTAGCAGAGGGAAATCCAAAGTTGTATTAAACAGGGTAATCAATGATACAATGGTAACTAATCACCTAGCAGAGGAAAATCCAAAGAGAACAAGTCTAAGGATTCCCCACTGCTTGGTGCGGTGCATCAGCAGGTGGTAGAGGCATGGGAACAACTGTACAGGTGACCGGAGCTAACCTTAATCTTGGATAATGTTTGAACAGGAAAGATGTGAAGTTCCAGGGGTTTTATAAAAAGGAAATGACCTTCGGAGATTTCTGGAGGTCTAGAACAAGTCCCGGAGGTCTAGGGCAAGTCCTGGGGGTCCTGGGGGTCCTGGGGAGTGGCGTAGGATGTGCCCAGGAATGGAAATCAAATGGAAGTCCCCTGACATCACCCTCCCTCTAGCGTGCGACGTCTCAACGTGTGGAGTAGAAGAAGTTCTGGATTGCCTGGTCTGCTGGTGAGATGGAGTAGATTCTCCAGATGGTCCGGGGCGCATCTGGATGTCTCCAGTAGAACTCTCTGACCAGTCCCAGGGCATGCACATTCTCCCGGGGCTCCCAGAAGATGTCTTCAATCCCATAACCCTTCCACTTCATCTTGTACTGTAGTTGTCTGTGGAATAGGCAGCTGTCCAGAATCTCTTCCACCTCATACTCCTCGTTGTCATTGACCACCACCAGGGGTGGGGGAGGCACTGAGTGTTGTCCCAGGATAGAGTCCTCTGGAGCTGGTGTTAGCTTGACTACATTGAATACCGGGTGAAGCTGTCGCATTCCTGCTGAGAGCCAGAGTCGGTAGGCTAGCGGGCCTACCTGTCATTCCACCATGAAGGGTCCTAGCTGCTGGTGTGAGAGCTTCTTTGATGGGCGAGTGGTGGTGATGTCGGAGGCATCCA
>JAGGAQ010000673.1:0-10539 GCA_017657225.1 Termitomyces sp. T69sscA | reverse complement strand
TTCTGTTGTCCTTTTTCCTGAACTGAAGCCCACCGCATCATCAACAAGAGAACTTGCGCGTGCTGTGCTATGTGCCACCATTATCCGGGGAAATCTTCCTTATATGCTGGGTAATCTCATGGCAACCGGTACGCTTCGAGGGTGGCCCTGCGACCTCGCGGGTCTTGTCGCCTTTGTCGTTGTTCTAGCCCCTTCGCTCGTTCTTCCCAGTCCCCCTCATGTCCCCAATGTCGTCAGCGCCATACACTTGCAGGAGTCTGCCAAGGGAGGGACTATTTGAGTACGAGTAGAGAATTCTATGTAGAGCGGAATTGAATGAAGTGGGGATGGTGTATTGGGATGCACAACGCACGGCTTGAGATATAATTCGACGAGAACTGCAAGCTGTGAGCGCAGTGTGAGATGACGAGGTCGTCTTGGCCACGCTCAGCGGTTTATATATAAACCAGACGTGCAAAGACCACTGATGCGAACGATCTTGACCAACTCCATCTTGACACACTGGATATGACACGTACTTTCGATGTCGGGATTCTCACCAAGATTGACGTGCCGTTATCCGCCTCGCCGCCAACAGCTCGTGCTACCAAGTCAAGGTGTATCGTCTTTCGACCTACAGGGAACAGTACCATTCATGGCTACATCTCTGCTGCTCTATTGATCAAAACATCGCGTCAGGCACGACCTCGAAAGCCTACTCGATGTCCTGATTTCATTTGCACTCAGTTCGCTCTACCAGAAAAAGTTTGTGAACGAGGCTTGTTCGACGAAGATTGATTTCCGACATATCAGAGTGGCTTCCAAGCCCTTGGAGCTATAAAACTGGGCCATATGTATCTTCTCCAAGATTCGGTCATGGTTGTCTGTCCCCGCGTTTCTATGTGCTTCGGCCACTTGGTGTACATTGCACCCCCCACGTGATTTGCCACTCGAAGGCTATGGCCCTGCGATTAATGGACTAAGACAGGCGATGAAACGCAACGAACCGACTGATGATTGTGAAGGGTTTATCCGGCTTTTCGAAGAAGCTATTGACAACAATGACATGTATCAGCGGGATCTTCTGGCTATGAGTTCTTCAGAAGCCTCGCCAAGTTCGACCAAACGATGATTGGAAGACATAGTCTCTGATATGAAACTATCCAAGAGACTTGGCTAGGCAGGATGAGCTACAAGGTTCAACTTGCAATTGTTTTTGCAAAACTTTGATGTTGATGTTTCTCGGCGTCCTACGTCATTGTGCTTTTTGTTTGGGTGTAAATGGTACTGTTCGTTTGTATCTGGTGGAAAGGATAGTTGGGAAACAAGTCTTGTAGATCGTGTAAAATGATCATCATTGTCACATAACATTCTACAAGTCTGCGAGGAAGTAAAACACCTGAATGAAACGTGCAACAATGCCCAACGGTGGTTCTAGCAGTCCTGGTGCGATGAGAATGCAATTATGTGATGGCAACGACATCGTGCATGACAGACGGACCAATGCCCATATATCCCAACTGCACCTTCGCTATAGCTGACCTATGCGCTGCATTTTCTGCTTTACAGTCTGGTAAGCGCTGAGGATAGACTGCTCATTAATGACGATCTCTGTGGTGTCTGGGCGTGCACGCGTCACACGCGATGCGATAGAAGCAGAATCCGTGTCGAAGATGATGCTATAGATAGAGCATGAGCATCCGCAACGACTGTTGGCGTGGCACAGACGCACCCGTCTTCAATAGTCTCGTCATGACACAGTAGTACAAGGTCCAGATTCTCCATGATCCCCCGTTTCTCCAGCGGATTTCGAAGGAGCATGGTGATAGCATCGTAGAAGCAGTTGAGGGCGACAGAAAGAAGCAGCTCGTTCTCTGCCGGGCCAGCGATGAAGTACATGACGACGTCGAGCGAGTGTCGGTATACGGCGAGTTTGCCGTCGTACAGAATGATGTCCTTCGCAGGCTGTTTCGTCTTCTGCCACAGGCCCTTCTCGAACGCGCGCTGGTCCTTGAGGGTGCGAAGGGCGGTGGGCTGGCCGTTGGGGTGTGCCTTCGGGTGGTAGTACTTTGCGAGGACGCGGTTGCCCTCGGTGTCGAGGATGATGAAGGCGTCGAGGGAGTAGAGCGAGAGGTTCATGTCGGCGGGCATGGCTGTCACGGACACGTTGGGTGTGGGACGTTTGATTCGATCACGGATGTGTGATCTCGGTGTCGTTGCAATGTACAAGTCCGTTCACCCACACCCTTGTACTCCATGTCCAATGGTTCCCCGACTGCATATCTGCTCTGGGCCATCCTATCCTCTATCGTGGGTCTGGGTTTCGTTGGCAAAACGTGCGCTAACCCCTGCTAGTACCTTGTCTTTTTGTTGCTCCATTTATGGTGCTATGACCGCTTCTCGTGTCTGCGCTGGAACGCTGGCCGCCAGCCTGGTGCATTCAAGCGCGTCATGACGTGCGTCTTCTGTTTCTCCGCCATACATACGCTTAGCGAGCAACTAGTTATTCATACCTGGCTACTGTCCCTCTTCTTGTTGTTTTCAGTGTCGCCATCACTGCCCTCAAGTTTCGAGAAGGTATGCTGCTTGTTGATCTCGCAGCCCCGAACTCACGTCGCTAGGCTTCATAATCAAGCCCGACGGAACCAGTATGTTCTAGCTACATTGTTACCAGCATGCCCCCAACCGCGTACTCCTGCAGTAATTCCTCGTCCATTCTCAACGTGGAGTTCCCCAAGCCGACGTTGGGTTCTCCCTCTTGACTTTATTCTTAGTGTTGCTTGGTCTTTAGAACAGTGCGTCTTTACTTGACCCTGTCAATGCTGACTAACGTTTACCCTGTTCTCAAGTGTCACCCATCTGGAAGAGCTTACGTTTTGGGTATTCCTCCTTACGCAAGGCCCAGACAAGCGAGAATGGTTCAAGAGTTGGGAGTTTCGCCTCTGGATTCTCGGCAGCGTTTTCACCGTTGCCGGCATGCCCATCACAGTTCTCGCTACAAGATTTAACATTGATACTGTGAGTCCTCGACCTCTACATTGTGACGCGACAATTCCAAAGCCACAAGAAAACAGTGCCTTGCATATATATTCCTTGTGGGCTCTACAGTGGGCACGACGACCACGCTTTGTTTCTTCTATGTTCTCGCCCGATTCCCATGGTTCATTACATATGTAAAAGCGGAAGGCGCGGAGCCGGATGTCGTGGTCAGGCTTGCAACATTTTACCAGCTGAACGTGCGTCAACTATCCTTCTATTGCATATGCTGTGTTTGTAACGTCTATACTACATCCTCGGGTCTTCTTTTCACTGCAGCGGATTCGCGTGGCCTTTCGTTTCTTGTTCACGTTACCGCTAATGGTCATCGCTATTGACGCCCTGCACGAGGGCAACCATCCTATCCTCAATGATCCGTAAGTGTCGACTTTCCTGTTCGTCATTCCTTGACTGAATGCCCTCATGTATAGTTTTGCTTCGGGTAATTATTGTCTTTTCGAATTTCAATTTGCACTCAAGAAATCTTCATATCTATAGACTTTCTCCTTATGATGGGCGCAGTCGGATGTACAGTGTCTAGCGCGATTACCCTCCTGGTCCGTCCCTTTCTCTCCCCCTTCCACTCCCTGCCCGTCTCACCCACCTCGCCCATCTAGATATTCTTTCCCCGCTCAATAACCCGCGAATCAGGGTACAAGACAAAAGCTTCCTCCTACTCCCCATCCCACTCCCATTCAATAGGCCGCGTCGACTCGAACCACCTCCCAATGTACCAATATCAAGACTACTACCACCGAGCTAGGCAAAAAGAGCCCCAAAAGCCATACGCGTCCGGGTCGCTTCATCCGGACGAGTACGAGGATGCAGCGGAAGAATTCTACGTGTACCCCGAGATGGAAGAAGGGGAAGAGCTCGAGACAAGCTTGGTGTCGCCGACACCCTTATCTGCACAGACGAGTAGGGACGGGTACGATCCAGACGCCAGCGCATTTCCTCAAATCCACGTGCGGCTGTATGGGGAACACGGGCAGGGAGAAGCGGAGGGGGATGTGCTGGCGGCAGCCGTGTCGTCAGATGATACGGTGTGGGAACGGGGCGCCGCGGGACAGCCGGAGCGAGGACCGAGTGTGTCCTCGTACCCATCTACACCTACGCGCGCGAACATGGGCTGGGGCCGCCAGGCACAGGTCCATGGGAGGGAGGAAGGTGGAGCGCAGCAGCGTGCGAGCCCGAGTCTCACCCAGATCGAGGCTCCGGGTGCGAGGAGGGAGGCTGCGACCCCTTCGGAGACGCGACCGGCGCTCGGGGAGGAGGATGCGGAGGAGGATGTGCCGGAACGACTAGAGCAGGTAGAGCAGCGGGAGCCTGCACAGTTACATGTACAATCACCTACACCACCGAGTCCCCTGGCGCACCGCCAACGAGAGGAACACCGCGTATCGAGCGTTAAGAGGCGGCGACATCATATGGGTGAACCGTTTTTCCTTGATAGGGGCCGACGGCTAGTTGGTGCTGAGCGTGCGCATGCGATACGAGAGGAGGATTTAGGAGAGGGTCAGAGAGGAGAAGGTTTGGAGGGGGAGCATGGAGTGATGCTGGAGCGTGTGTTGGAGAGACAAAGGACACGTGCGAGGGAGAGAGAGAGGAGGGAACGGTGGGCAGAGGAGAGTGTTTTGCATCCTTATGTATGTTGTTTCAGTTTCTCGTTTTCGCCTTTGCCAAGACTGATGGGCCATGTGTTTTTCCCACTTCTTCCATTCCTTGTGTTTCGCAAAGGTAATTCATTGGACGTCACCGATTGATTTGCATGATGGCGTGTCGACAGGCCGCGGGGGGGGTGAGAGGGGGAGGAAACGACAAGAGGGAGCAGGGTTTGTGTGAGGCCTCAGGTCTGCCTGCATCCGAGTCCTCTATCTGTGACTTCGACCTGAATTGTCCTTTTTTGGATGTAGCTTCCGCCACCGACTGCCTCCTGGCACTTACACTGCTCCGCAAACCCTCGCACTATCTATCCGATTCCACGGACGTCCCCACTGATGTATCATCCGATCTATTTTACTTCTTTCTCTTCATCTTTGCCTCTTTCCGCCTTAAACTTTACTATACCATACCCTGTCCCATTCTCACCCATCGTCTTTTTTGTTCTCTTTCTCTTTGCTATTAAACTCGCATACGAATATCCCAAATGTTGTACTCTATATCGGATCTAGATTGGATCATGTACTTGGTTTCTTGTTATCCTTTTGATACGTGTTATAGTAGTGTACCAGTATACAAATACTCTTACTGATTTTCTTTTTTCGAGTAGAGCTCAATGAAGAGATTGTCGGTATTGTAGGCGTCGTCGACTCGGAGTGCGAATGATTTGATCCGATATTCGTAACACTGCAAGCAACCGTGACCACAGATAACTTCGACAGCACCTCCCTAGACCCTTCTGCTACCATTACATTCCCTTCCTGCTCATTGACGCCGCAGGATAGTGAAACGGTGATGCACACACTCTCGCAAGTCTACTCTGCGTCCGTTCATTAGATTATCCGAGATACTAGCTATCGCAGTCTCTGAGCTTCTCAAACCCCACTAGCAGAGTCTGTCCGTGTGCTGAACAATCTTGTAATCCAATGTTTGCGCGTTGAGCCGTCTGCCATCGAGATCTCATTGATAAACTCGCAATGAGAGCCTTTCCCTCCTATGTATAAAATCAATCGTACCCGGTGACCCGTTGATCAACAATTATGATTTTCAGAGATAATGACGCCACGATCAAGTTTTGACTCGCCACTTTGCCCAGTGCGTCGTCCAGAATCCACCTTTGACTGCAACCGCATTCCAGAAATTTTCAAAGTTCAAATTCAAAGTCGCATTCGCATCAGTTCCACTTCGATCCGTCTCTAGTGACACATGACATTCACAGTCTGATGGTTCTTTCAGTAATAAATGGGGAAGACACGAGCTTGGTTGTTTCCTTCTTCGCAGAACAACCAATTATGATATACCTTTCGCATGAACTCGTGCTTCCTTGCATCCTGAAACTTACGCGAGTTCCTTCCGACAAACGTTGCCTTACGAATGTGGTAAGCTCTTTCTGTTTTCGTTCGACTTGTGGTATATCGGGAGTCTCACGCGTAGACCTGTGCTTCCAACGCCTCAATCAAGTTGCCGAAAAATTCCAATTGATAGCTTTGGGGTTTAGCATGGTCCGCCATGATTTCCGTGCCAAATTTAGCTTTCGGCCATGGTTCCCTGCGGCCGCCAAAGACGCTTTGCACATGAAAAACGCTCGCGGACCCCCTCACACTGTTTCTGACCACCCCATCCATGAAGACTGCGGCTGTCATCCGAGCTCTTTCAGCTATCACTGCGACATACGCCTGCGCCCACGGACACGACCATACCTCTGCTCGTCGCTCGAATGCCCACTCCGTAATCACTCCTCCCTCGCGTCCTCTGGAATGGGGTGACATTAACATCATACATACCACGGATTCGCACGGATGGTTGCTCGGCCACCAGAAGTCCTCATTTCCTGAGCCAAACTACAGGTGAGTGAATAGGAGCAGAATTGCCAAGGAACTCTAATTGAAAGATCGACGCGTTATGAAAAGCGGCGACTTTGGAGAATTCGCCTCGTTTGTAGCCCACATGAAAGAACTTGCTCTTGTAATTCAATTCAATCACCATCTCCCCTTCGAAGTTCACTGACGCGTATGATCAAACTAGCAAAAAGATGTCGACCTATTGCTGATCGACTCTGGCGATCTTCACGATGGTGAGAAGGGGGCAAGGCGGTTGATTCTTCGCGTCACTTACGGTTGGTTACCTCAGGTACTGGTTTAACTGACGGGTTCCCTCCCGGTGGTGTCGATGCTCACGCTGTACGTAATGTCATGTGCAGTCGAGGTAGTTGACACTATTTCCACTCCTAGGCGAACAAATTCTTCTCGCAATTACCATATGATCTGCTTGCGATAGGCAAGTATGTAGCACCGTTAAGTTTCTTTGCATTCGACTTTTCATGCTTATCCGTTTCAGCCATGAGCTTTATATCTACGAGAACACGTTGGATATGGAAGTTCTTGTACCCACTATTTGCCAGCCGTCTTACCTATAGCACCCTCTAGGTATTTAAACTTTGCTCCGAAGTTCAATGGACGTTACCTTTCCTCCAACGTGAACATCACCGTCGCCGATGAGCATGGCAACGTCGTTAATGTACCCGTCGGCGGTATGTATACTAACTTTCGGCTGATTTATCTGAAGCATTAACGTGTAAACTGCAGAGCGCTATGTAAAGTTCAAGACTCGCAAGTGCGAACATCTATGCTTTAGCGTCGTCGTCTGACAATTCGCTTATAGAGGTCGCCAAATTACGTCTTTGGGCGTTCTCTATGACTTCACTGATAACGATGTCAATACCACCGTACAAAAGGTAGAAGACATGGTCAAGGAACGATGGGTACGGATTTTTAATGTTTTCCTTTAGGAGGTTAATCTCTGGTCCAGTTCGCTGAAGCTATCGAAGAAGAGCCGGATTTGTTCGTGCTCGTTGGGTGATTCTTGTTCTGGTTAGGTATCTTCTTCCGGACGCTGATCGTTTTCAAGTCACATGCCCGTCCAAAGAGATAATTGTAGGTCTCTTGTAAGGCTTACATCAAGCCCATGTATGGAATAAAAGAAAATCCAGGGCCCCTCGTGTTCAACGCTGTCCGTGCTGTTCACCCTTACACACCCATCCTCATCCTAGGCGGTAGGTGTGATCTCATTCAAACATCGAAGCTTACTGATGTTTTGAAGGCCATACCCATATTCGTGACTGTGGTAACGTCGATCACATTATCAACCAGTACAACATGGTGACGTTGTTACATTCAGTGCAATTGGACGGTCGTTCGATGTCACTTGAAAGTGGACGCTACATGGAGACCGTCGGTATGATGTTGTTGATGCATTCATGGACAAATATAAAACTGCCTTTTGATTTTTTTGTAGGTTGGATGTGTATGTGAAAACCTTCTAGTTTCATCTACTGTTAAATGTTCCTTCAGCTGCAAAACTGGATAATCATGTTCATACAAAGAACTCTAAGCAAAAACCTAAAGATATCAAATTTTCTCGCAGGTACTTGGATCCTAACCGTGTGACCTACGAGGTGACAATCACGATTGACTTACGTCCTTCTATTCTGACTCGTTGACAAGTATCACACAAGAAAGGAGAAAACTGCATTTGATACCAAGCCCGGACAGTCAATTACTGCAGGCCTCAAGGCATTGGCAGCTGCTTTTAATCTTGACTTCCTGTTTGGAACTGCCCCGCACGATTACACTGTAAACCGGTGCGCGACCCATACAATACCTTTATGCTTGGCTTATACGGGAAAAGGAACCCTTACCCTTCCGAGGATTCATTGTTAAGTCTCTTAGCCGCAGACGTGAGTTATAAACCCAGTATGCTCAATTTTTGGTCTCTCGTGTTGATAATTCCTCGTCTTCCAAAGGCTCTCCCCGTTGCTCTTGCCGTCAATAACAGCCGTGCTTCAATTCCTAATTTGATTATCACTAACTCCGGCTCTCTGCGGTTTGACATTTATGCCGGTCCATTCACCAAGAACGATCAGCTTACTGCCTCTCCCTTCGCTGACAGTTTCCTGTACATTCCTGGCATAAAGCTCTCCGTAGCGAATGCAGTCTTCGCTTCCCTAAATAATCCCAGTGCAGGGACCAGGAGGAGCTTGATTGAAGAGAGGGAGGCCATTGAGTATGGATTGGGAAACATTGATAGAAGGTACAACCAGTGGCTTCGGGGTATGGACAGGCGTGACGGAGCTGAGAAGCGCGCGGCGCAAAACCTCACTCTTGGTTACGTCACGACAGATGTAAGTCTATCTCTCCCTTCCTTACATTCATCACATCTGAGTCATCAGTCTTGTCCTGGTGTTGGCGACGATACGCTTCATGCTCCTCTGCCCTTCTTTGATGTGCCCGACTTTATCGCTTCCAACCCCCCCGCTGTTTCGGACGATACCCCCATCGATCTGGTCTTTGTTAACTTTATCGAGTCACAGTTGATCCGAATCCTCAATACTCTCCAGAATGATAAAATCTATACCACGGCAGATGCTGTCCTTTACAGTCCCGTACTTGCAAACGAGGCTCTCGGTATCTATGCTCAGTCAGCTTGGAATTAACGGCATATATCACTGCGTATAATTAATCTCTTATGACGCGAGTTTAGGATGTACTGTTAGCGACGGTCTCAAAAGTGGTTTTGTTCACTGATCATTTCTGCTTGTGATGTTATAACCAACAGGGTTCCAAGTCGATTATTGTAAAGGAATTTTGCGCTAGAAGTAAGGAAACTGAATGGAAGGAGCAGCGTGGGATTCGATCGCATAAATGCATACGTGAAAGTCGCAAGTCTACTTGTCCAAGAATCACCACTGTGGCGGTGGCGCAATGCAAGTTTCAAGCACGCATATGATCTGGGACCATTACAAAACCATGTGCCTTACTCACACCTTGCGAGATGATTTGAGTACTCGTTGGACATACTTTTTGAATGCAATTTGACCATTGCGATATAAACACTTGAGAGTATAATACTAAGGCCAGCGCTGGAGAGTTTGGCCGCTGCGGAAAATCAAAGATCACATAAGGTCCTGGCTACTGAAGGTTCAAGGTACAGAAATTAAGTCCTGGCTAAAGAAGAGTCGAGACACAGAAAGTCACGATGTAATGTGGGAAGAATAGTAATGTCAAACTACAATCATTCAGATACTTGTCCCTTCAAGAGGTTCTCAACGATACTCGCAACTCCCCCAGGTAGCACTCCTACGAAAACAGCGAAAGGTAAAGTCGCATGTTCAAGAAAGACTTTCCAGAGTTGTCCCGCGTAAGCGGACTGTACGGATGAGCCTCCGGGATGAACTGTCCCATGGGGAACAAGCCCTCCAACGGAGTCAACGGAAAAGATTTTGACACTGGATTCAAGACGATTTTCAAACTTGATCGTGGTATATTCACCCTTTTCTGGCGATAATTTTCTGGTTAAGCCGGACGCATACATGCCAGGGAGATACTGAGACGTGATGATATCGATCAGCAAACCTGGCAGTTGGAAAGCATTATCTACATACTGGATTTGGAGATATGTCCATGTCAAGGTCGACACGAGATGGAACGGGCGCAGCGTAGTAAATCGTCACGGTTTGAGTTCCCTGATATGAAAAAATGACCTCCCATGGCTGAAGGGGGTATGTTGGCATCACGAGGGATTCGGATTGGGTTCCGTGAAGTAACTCGGCTACAAGTGTACGATTTCCTTGTTCATCAATCCTGTTTACAGACGCTTTGGAGTCTCTGGGGAGATAATTAAAGAAATAGAGGGTCGTAGGTTCTCCTCCAATGACGGTACGTGCTTGGGGATCACTGCGATACGGTCGCAGTACGAGCTCTGGGGGATTGCTCATGTTGATACGGGAGGATTAGAGTCCACCAGCTGGAGACTCTGAGCAGCTTAAATAGGCTTGGGACAACATGATCGTGAAGAAAACCGTCGACC
>JAGGAQ010000672.1:0-10551 GCA_017657225.1 Termitomyces sp. T69sscA | reverse complement strand
CCCATCGCCCTGCCCGCGCCCTCGGACGACTCTGCACACGACTACGCTATGGGCTCCTACTCTGGTGAACACGGCGGGCCCTTCAACCCCGCATCATACACCTGCCACTTTCTCAGCTCCCCCATCTCCTGGCGCGCCGCCTCCTTTGGCGCCCGCTTTCCCCAGAACTCCCCGTCAGCCCAGTGATGCAAAGTTGGACTATCTTATCTTATCTTTATCTTATCTTATCTTATCGATAGATAATCTTATTCACTTAGTTGCGTTGGGCTACGTTACATGCGCGCGCACTTTTAGGACGACGGAAATAATATATTTTATTTGGGTTTTAAAATGCGGTTCCGGCTCACACAAATTGGTAGTCGATGAACGCAGTTTTATTCCAATATACAATACTAATCCTCCCATGTGACCCTATTGAAGCCAAACCCATGCTCCTGAGCCTAAGAGATCCGTGCGCTGGGGACTCCGTGCCATGGCAAGCTGTTTGCTTGCCCGGCTTCCCCCAATATCCTTCCCTTTTATACTCCTCGACGATGTGCACGGACCAGGCGCAGTCTGCGTGATTCCGCCGCTGTCCTTGTATACCCAGGGCGCCGCCGCTGTCTTGGCGTGTCCAGACCCCCCGGAGGAATGGTTTAGCCTTAGTCCAGCAAAAGACCATTCCTCCGGCTCTGTCTCAGCCGGCCGGTCCTCCCTCGTCCTCCGTTCATCCCTCCTACGGGCTTGTGCGTGTGGTATTGTGGTGGTTTGTCCGTGGGTACACGTAGGTCATGATGGTAGTCGGTAGTCGGTAGATACGATTAACAGGGGTTCATTGGTCGGTTTGATGTCCCATCACTGGATCAGTGATCCATGATGGTGGCCATTGCCAGGCACAGCCACCTGTCAGGTTAATCCCAAGATTGTGATGTCATCTTGGATCACTGATCCATGATGCCGGTCATCACTGAGCACAGCCACCTGTCCAGAACATCGAGATCATGATGTTGTGATGGGTTCGCGATCTCATCACTCGGCATCTGCCTTTTGGCATCAGTCTTATTTTTGACTTCTCTCTTGTTGACGTGGTGTCTCCCACCATTGGTGTGGGTTCAACGGTTTGTCTTATGAGGTACGTCTACCGTTTTTGATGTTTTATCGCGGCTTACAGTTTTCAGCCTTTTTGCAAAACCCCCGTATTACCAGCTCTTCAGCTCGCTCGAGTGAGTACGTGTCTGGTCCGTTGATCTACACTCACTCCCCACAGCAATCCCAAGAGCACCCACATCGACGAGGTCTCGGTCATGAACGCCTTCAATGTCTTTGACCGCAAGGGTGAGCTCTGCCGCAACTACAACTGCTGTGACACCCATCTCCCCGACCTCCATGCGCTCCTCAAGCACTTTGAGGACGTCCACATCCTCGTCGATCCTGCCGCCCAGGCACAGATCACCATCCCCTTCAACCTCCAGCCCGTCAACGCCCTCCAGCCCCCTTTTGAGCCCGACGACATGGAACTCGAGCTTGATCTCGACAACTCCACCCAGCCGCCCCCGCAGCCCGTCTCCAGCCATAGTTTGCCCTCGTCCTCCAACTCGCCCCAAACCCCCAACAACCCTGTCCTTGCCCACTTTGCACACACCTACCCCCAGTTCCAGCATCACTCCCCCTATACCAGTGCACACATGTCCCCCTACACCTCACAGCCACCGTCCCCTGGCTCCACGCCCCAGGTGCACTTTTCCAACGCCACACCCACCCCCGTCATGTTCCACTCCAAAGATGTCTTCAACGCATATGCCTGCTTCTCGGCAGACTACTCTTCCCACATGCCTGGCACCCAGCTCAACGCCAGCAACGGAGAAGAGCTCCATGTCAACACTCAGTCTGACTTTGCCGCCAGTCCCACGCATGCCTATATCCCCCAGCTCCCGCCCACCATTCCCCAGCAGCAGTCGCCCGGCCAACGCTGCATCCCCCCTGCCCTCCTCTTTGCCTCTGCCTCATCACAGTCTCCACCCCCACCACCTACCAACAAACTCAAGCTCAAGGTCCATGGCAGCAGCCAAGCCGTCCCTGCCTCTACACCTGCCACTCCATTGACAACCAACTCCCTCACTCCATTTGATGCCAGCACTACTCCCTCTACTGTTCCCAACACACCCCTCACATCCACGCCCTCACATATGCTTTCATACACACACCTGCCACCACCCTTGCTTCTTCTCTTCAAGCCCTTCCACTGTCCCAAGCCAAATTGCAACAAGAGCTACAAGCATGCCAATGGCCTCAAGTACCACATGATCCATGGTTCATGCAACTCTGCACCCTTGAAAGATCTCAAGCATGACAAAGACCTTCCCAAGTGCAAGCACCATGAATGTAAAGTTCATAGCCTGGTGTGCTCATATAGTGTTGGTAATTGCCAGTGCCAGTACAAGAACATGTACCTTAGAAACAATAGGAAAGGCTGCTGCTTCAGTAGTGGTAGTGTGATGGACAATGTGAGCTCAATGAGGAGCCAATCCTCTGCCCTGCATTGCAAGCATTGTTGTGAGCTCATGCACTGGCACATCATTGCCCAATAGCAACATGAGACTGCTACTCTCTTGATAGGCCTTAGAATCATTCTTGGGCAACAATGGACCATTTCTGAATGGAAGAAACTTCAATAGTGGATCTCTCAAAAAGGTTGCATAGGGAAGCTTGACATCCAGAAGCTAGAGCCCTTCAATGGTTATGACTTCTGCATTTTACTGTGATTCAAATTAGGCCCATCATTTTCCAAATTGGAAAAGTGGTGACACAAAAAAGCATTTTGCATCCCTGTGCAGTGAACAAGGCCACTTCATCAATGACTGCTTAAAATGCTAAGCCATAGAAGTACTGTTGCATTTGTAGGCATCATACATGCCATGTAAGGATTTGCTCAATGGTCTGAGCCCCCATGGTTAGTGGAACCTGACATCATTCAACTCACTGAGTCAACTCCAATTGTGTTGGGCCTACTATAGTTATGCAATGTCAATCCTGACATCAACTGGAAGAATCTCACAGTGACATTCCTGAGCTCTTACATCTGTTTTGGCACTGCCATCCATCTCCATCTTGAATCTATCAATGGTCCCACCCCTAACAAAAGCAACTTTGGAGTGACCAACTTTTCCACCAGGCTTAGAGACAAATCAGAAGAGGAGGAAAGCACACTCTAGCTTGGCAAAGGCTTCATACAGGCTTCAATCTCTACTGCCAGTATATCAGTCTTATTTTCCAAGGAGAAGAAAAGCTTTCTATGCCTCTGTGTCAATTATTGAAGACTCAATAAAGTCATCAAAAAGAACTGGTACCCTCTCTCCCTCATTGGTGTGACCTTGTTGATTGTCTTCATCTCCTTGCACATCAGTTGAATGATACTGATATGCCATGCCACATATCATGCTCCTCTCTTTTTTATCATATGAGACCCAGATTATATTAAATAGACATCCAGAAGAGACATAGTCTAATAGCTCCCTGTAATCATTTCCATGGTGTCAATTCATTATCAGTGAACTGGTTTTCTCTGGGAAGTCATGAACCTGTCAGGAGACTTCCATTTTGGTCTACACTGACTTCTACTTGTTTTATCCCCTTGACACTTCAGTCTACTCCCTTGTGCCACTCTCTAAGACCTCTGGGGCTTGCTCTAGACCTCTGGAGATCTCTGGAGATTTCCAGAGGTCATTTCCTTTTTGAGCAACCTTTAGAACCTCTCACACATCCTGTTTGAGCATTGTCTAAGATTAAGGTTAGCTCTGATCATTTATATAGTTGTTCTCACACCTCTGCTGCCTGCTGATGTGCTACACCAAGCAGTGAGGATCCTTGGACTTGTTCTCTTTGAATTTCCCTCTGCCAGGTGATTAGTTACTATTGTATTGTTGATTATTGTTCCTAATATGACTTTGGATTCCCCTTTGCCAGTTGTGTGACTAAGCCACAATTCCCAGAAATTGATCTTACAGAAGAACAAGTCTTCTAACTTTGGTTCAGAAGCTCTTTATAGCCTGCCAGAATTTTTTTGGCCTCTATTTGTTGCTTTTCCACTAAGCTTAAACACCTGCAGAGCTCTGTCTCAGCTTGCTAATTTAAACACTTCCTCAGATGCTCTGGCCTTTTAGAATGAGGCCTGGACTTGCTTGCTACACCTAGAGATGCAGGTGCAACTGACTCAAGCTTTTCTCATCCATCACACCACTATCAGTGCCTACTCTCCATCATCACAGGACTTTTAGCTGCAGAACCACCTCCGACAGCTCTGCCAGCTGGTTCAGTAGCTTTGACAGCTCCAGTGAGTTCTCATGCAATCCCATGTGCAGCACTCCCTGACACATAAACCCCTTCCCCTGTTTAACTCTTTGACTTCTCACCATTCCATGCCTCCCATGCTCTCAAAGCAATGCCCTTCCTTTAGGAGCTTCTTTTGTGCCACACAACCCACAGAGACATCTGCCACAATCTTGCACAATCTCTAGGCTTCATTGGGAGCAGTGCTGTGAATTGTTACCAGAGCCCAGATCTGTGCCCTGGGGCCTACCTACTACCTCTTATATATAAGTTATAGTGTATCCTCTGATACAGTAGTCTTGATATTACTCATAGTCTCATGTTTTTGTCTCCATCTAATTTTGTGTTTTATGTCATAGTCTCTCTATTTTTAACTTTGTTCATTCCATCTCATATTGACTTGTCTCTTTTTCTACTCATTTTGTATTATCTTGTTACTCTTGCCTCTACTCAACTCATAATTTATCTCCAATTTATTCTCTGCTTTTGTCTCTCTCTCTCTTCAACTCGCTCTTGGCTCTAGTGCTCATCTTCCTCCCTTTCCCCACACTCCTAGCACCTGCTCTCACACCCTTCACCCTGAATATGACTGGCACTCTCTGCCTATTATCTACTCACATTTCTGGTCCCATCTCTCAGTCTCACACACTCCACACTCATTAATAGTACTTACTATGCGTAAACATTGTGTTTGCCACATAAGGAATCATTTGGTGGTCTGAGCCCCTGTGATCAGCAAAACTTAACAGGTAGAGTTCTTTTCAATTGATTCTGCCAAATTTGCCACATTAGTATTGTGCAACCAAGAGCAGTATGGGCAGGGAAAGCAGACATTGAATGAATACATCAATTCCTCCCAGGTGCTAGTTGAGCAAGCAGCCTATCAAAATGGTCTCTGACTGTGCCTTTCATTCTGAGATGGCTTGCATCCCATGTTGATGGAGTGCAGTGACAACTTTGCAGAAGGCCACCTTGTCAAGGGACTTCTATTCAACTTCCATTTTCAGCACCCATCCACTTGAGCTGCAGTCAGCACACAACAGGTGCTCCCTCACTGGGGGGGAGCTGGGTATTGTAGCACAAGCTTGGCATGAGTCTTGCATGCTGGCTAGTCAACTGTTGTCAGTGACACCATCAAATTGCCAGAACACCCTAAAGCCCATGAGTACTGCTACAGGTGTGAAAGCACCTATAGCACACCATTCGCAATGGCAAAGTAATAATCTCTGGGATAAGTGAAAGCGCAATGAGCAATTGGCAGCCAAGTTCCAAACCAGGTTGGGTTTTACTCCCAACTGGCTGGTGGGATGCAGTTCAACAACTAGACAGCAGTGGGCCTAGGCCAGTGGAATCTGGTTTACCTTCCTGCCAACATGCCCTTGCCTGGGCTTAAAGAGCTAACCCCTTTGCCAGTTGGGGGTTGTAAACAGTGCCTAGGCTTAAGATATAGTCTTTATAATGGGGAAGCCCATGGATAGCACTAAACTCATTGCTCACAACAGAGGAGGTTTAAACTGACTCCTGAGCATGAGGAGGAACATTATCATCTTGTGTGACCAATCAGGTCTCCTCTTAGTAAAGAGAGTTCACAGCTGGATTACTGGTGCCCTATGCTCTTTAGTGGTTGGCCCTCTTATAAGGAACTTATAGTCATCACAGGGGTGATACTCCTCTGGCATAGACAAATAAGTTGCAGGAAGAAAGCCACAGCAAATAGTGATACCTTGCTGATAAGTCCTATGCAGTTCTAAACGGCTAGGCTACTCTTCAAGGATGGTACACCCTTAGTAAAGGTGTTTAAAGTTAACACTAGCTGACACCATCTTTGCTCAGAGCTCCTTAATAAAAGGCTTAATATTACAATAGTCTATCAGGCAACCTGGTCTCAGCACTGTATACGTGGCCTGACATGTGCTCAGCAATGTTTTTTTACCTACTCAGTGTATTAGCATCATACAACTGAGCAAAGTGAGGTTGTATTGCCCTCCTTAACCCTAACAATACTTTGCCCCCCCTCTCCTGGTCTCACTATGTCTACTTGCACCTCTGAATCTCGTCCCTCAGGCTCTGCTTGTCAGGTTTCGCTGACCATGGAGGCTCAGTTCACTGGGCAAGTATCTTACGTGGTGAGCACTGTGTCTACAGACGCAGAGTACCAGTAGGGGTGTGAGGCATAGAAGACCAAAGCAGGGCAGGAGAGGTGAGTAGGGGTTGCCGGTAACACCAGAATAGGAGGCGAGTGCCAGGAAAGGTGGAGGACGAGTGCCAGAGGTAGGCGCAAGTCCCAGGGATCAACAAACTGGGAGTAACAAGTGTGGGGACTTATCAAGTCCTGGAGATGGAAGCGAGGGGAGCAGGGATTAAGCAAGCCAAAAGGGGAAAGAATCAAGATAAGATAAAGGAAGGAGAAACAGAATGAGTTGAGACTGGAGGCTGGAGACAGAAGAAATAAGAGAACTTAGAGATTGGCAAGGAGATAAAGAGTAAAGCAGAGTGGAATTAGAGTACAAAACAAATAGAGGCAATGAACAGGAGCAGATATGAGACAAGTACAATAAGAAACAAAGTAGAGTGGAAAATAGAGACCAGAACACATGAGATTACAAGACAGAGACAAAACACAACAAAACAGTATGGGAGTTATGGTAATATCAAGACTAGAGTACTACTTACTACTCTACAACTTATATACTGTCTGCTCATTTGAGCAAGAAGGCCCTGGTCCCCCTTCAGCTGTTGTTGCTATTTAGGAGCACTTCTATTGGCCAGAATTCTCTGGCCGCTATTCACCTTGAGGCTGTCAAGAGACAGAAGGCTGTCTTTACTCAGGCCCTCAAGGCCAAGCAACATGACATTACCTTTTTGGAGAGTGAGCTGACCCATGTACACATCTAGGATGTGTTACACAAGCCTGCTGCTGCTAGGTGGGAAGTGATCAAAGGATTTGCCAAAAGGCCTATCTTTGTCACAGGTCAAGTACTGGGAGAGTGTGAGATATCCAGTTGGGAATTGAACCCTGAGGCAGCTCAGGTGTACAATGACCTCTGGAGCGACTTGGTTCCCATTGGTGTCCATGCTTAGATGATGGTGGAGAGTTGAGAGCTTGCTAAAGAGTCTTGTGCTGTGGGCAAGAAGGCTTTTAAAGCTGATGTTGATGCTAGTATGGGTGACGCAATCACCCATCACTCCTCTGAGACTATTCATACAATGGTCAAGGAAGCAGTCAAGTCAGCACTTGCTGGTCCTTCTTCAAAGAAGGTAAGCACCAGACCGACACTCTCCTGGTCTATTGCATGATGGGACAAAGGCTGGGGAGTTAGGTAGAAGCTAGTAGATACCGTAGCTTTGTACATATGTCACCAAATGTTACCCTTCCTGACAACATTCATCATCATCTAAGTGTGGGCATGAATTTCATGTTCCCAACCAAGCTGAATAAGGACTTGATAAAGTCAGCTTGGGAAGATTTCTATGAGCACACTGTGTGGCATTTTTTTTTTGCTTTTTGCAACTATGATGATAAGTCTGACTATGATCCTGATTTTGCAGTACATTGCAAGCGGAAAGCAAAACTTCCTAATCTTCCAAAATATCTTATGAGTGGTTTGAATAAAGAGTGGTCTTTTATTGACCAATTACTTTCACGCATCCTTGATTCAGATTTGATGGAGAAATTACATGCACTAATCCCTAGAGTATACCACCTTAAGAAGTTCCTATTAAACCCATGACTATGTTGTTACTAGTACAGACAAGAACATTGGTATTGCAGTGTTGGAGCACACCTGGATTATATATAAATTGCTAGAGATATTGAGTAACACTGAGGACTATAAAGTCCTCCATCCACTTACAGTGTATTCACTCCTCACACAAACAGCCACTGACATGGAAGCTATTGCTTCACTTGGGGAGTTAGTTGATCTCAGAGGACAGCTGGGAAGGTTTTTCCATTCTCTTATTCTGAATAAGGTATCAGGCATCATCTCGATAGGAGAGTTTAAGATCCTGGTGTTTTATGGTATCCTCAAGATCTGCAAAACACCATTTAAATTCAAACCAATCATAACGTGTCACTCTGCCATCCAAAACCCAACAGCAAGATATGTCAGTAAAAAACTTAAACTGATTATTATATCAGCACCTTCTATTATTCATGGTACAAAAGATTTAGCAATAAAATTAAGTAAGTTGCAATTGCCCCAAACTGTCAATGGTTTATTCTGACCAGAGACATCGTTGCTTTCTATCCACATGTTGACCTCACATCTGCCAAAGCTTTTGCCCTGGACAGATTCACTAAATGTCTATTCAGCAGATGTTTGATAACAGGTGAAGACCTCACTGAAAGCTTTGATGGAGATGCTTGTTTTCACAATGTCTTCGGGTCGGTAATGCTAACTTGATTGTACAATACAATAATAAATATCACCATTGACACCATGGTTTAGCCATGGGGGTAGCCGATTCACAGATTTGGCTAACATATATGGACTACAATTCAAGGAGGAATGTAGTATTCTCAATGATGATCGTGTACCATTTTATGGCTGTTACATCTATGACTGTCTTGTCATTGTATACACTCAGTGTGAATTCAAGGCATTGGTGATTATAAGTCATGTAAAATTTGATAGTTGTACAATCAAATGGAACGTGTTGACTATTTCCCAGCCATTTCTGGACATGCTGATCTATCAGGATTCAAATGGAACGCTTCAGCATGCTCCCTATGGAAAAGCACGTAACCATCACAAAAGAATTCTCTTTCATTCCACACATCCAATTGATGTCAAAAAAGGCACCTTTTTGGGCAAAATGAGCCAGATGGCCACACTCAGTAGCACTTATGCAGTCTACAGGGAGGCAGTTAAAGACCTTATAGGGCTTTACTGCAATCGTGGCTATTCTGAACACCTGTTACAGAGCTGGGCTAAAGCCCAAATTGACAAAAGATGGGATAACCATCTCTGTGTCAAGGAGAAGGAGTCCAAGGGAGTCTTTGTCCTCAAATCTGAGTTTAACAGTGTGTGGGAATTCTTTAATGTCAAAGAACTTGGTAAAACTATTATGGGCAGCTGGCAAAAATGATTAACTAAAGCCAAGCTTACTTCACGACTTTGTCAATAGAACAAAAGAAGAAGCTCAGCGGCACTAGATGCTGGGGTGCTGGCCAGCATCAGTCCCTTGGCAACAATTCCCTTTGTTGTTCAAAGGGCTGATGGGTCAGAATTTTTTCAAACCCTTCCATTCCAGATGTCTGTAATTCAGACTTACTCAAAAGAAGATGGATTGTCAGTCGTAAGCACATGCTTAATCTGAACGATTTAGTTGATTCTTGGAAAAACATAGTTTTACATTGTCTGGTGGAAGCCAAAGATTCACAAGCAGTTGCTCCAAAGGCTCAGAACTCTCCTAAAGCTCCTGATGTTATAATCAAGGATGACAGCTCAAATAGAAGCTCTTCGCTGATGATGCCCAAAATTGTACCAAGTAGTGTCCAGGTAGGCAATCACAAGGCTAATAGTGTCAGGCTTGCTAGTGGAGGTGAGCTGGGCAGGGTTCTAGAAGATGAGTTAGTGGAAGGCAGTGGTAAGGAAATGGTAAAATAATGCTTAGTGTAAATGCCAAGCACTAGATGCCTGCTATAAGTACAAGGCACATAAAGGACTAAGATACTGGCAAACTTCCAGCAGCAAAACAAAGCACTATACAATGGCACTCTGGCATGGTGTAGACTTCAAAAGAGACAGAATTGAGCTCTGAAGCCCAAGTGTAAGAAATTGAGGGTGAAGGTAACTTGTTATTTGCAGAGTATATGTACAGTATATATAGTGAATTGTAAGCAAAGTCACTGTTGGCAACCCTTGGGTTGCCAAAGCGGTGAACTGGGTAAGTAAATAATAGCCAACAATCTTTTATATAGGAAAATGTCAATCAGACCTTAGCGACACTTAGCGGTGCCAATCAAGCTGTCTGTCATGTCAAGATGCCAAAAAGTAGGTATGAAATCAGCAAAATATCAGTGTTGTGAAATGATGGTAGTTACCAGGGTGCAGTGGCAAAGCCAGTGAAACCTTGGAGTCAAGAAAGTAAGGTAAAATAAATTGAAAAATAATAATGAAAAATACTCTAAGTGTTTGTCCTTGTCACGACCCGCTATCGACCTCCGGGACTCCAACCCCCCAAAACCACCCCCACGACCGCCCTGGGCCCGGACCGCTACCTGGCCAACTCCCCCAGCCA
>JAGGAQ010000671.1:0-10557 GCA_017657225.1 Termitomyces sp. T69sscA | reverse complement strand
GAGACCTCTCATTGGCCGCTTGATGAGTTAATCTCATCTCTCACCTCAGTATTTCGAACTAGTCCAAAAAGAATTCTTTTCAAAAGTTTGAAATTTTCTGATGTAAGTACGCGATGGGAAGGTCGCGTTGGCACCTCACTTATATATCTTTTGATAGCCTTTTAATTAGACCGTCTACTAGTTTTCGTTGACCCTCCCTCCACTCCCTCTATTCTACGTACTATTGTAACTTATAGCCGGACCTCGCCTACGTCAATATATTCACGCGAGTCACGCTGTTAGCGTGACTCAGTTTGCGCTAACCTTTTATCGTGATAAACTGCAGAGGAGATGGATCACTGAGTGCATCAAACCACGTGACCCAACTCCGCCGCTGCAGAGGGAAATATGGCCTCTGCAGCTTGGAGCTAACAAAAAGATGGTGTAAAGGTGACCTCCGAGAGTTGCGGCTCAATCACACAACTAGCAGAGGGAAATCTGAAGTTATATTAGGCATGATAATCAATGATACAATAGTAACTAATCACCTAGCAGAGGGAAATCCAAAGAGAACAAGTCTAAGGATTCCTGCTGCTCAGTGCAGCGCATCAATGGGTGGTGGTGGTGTGGGAACAACTGTACAGGTGACTGGAGCTAACCTTAAGCTTGGATAATGCTTGAACAAGGAGTGTGGGAAGTTCTGGGGCTTTCCTAAAAAGGAAACAACCTCCGGAGAGTGAGCCCCAGGGGTCCTGGGGAGTGGCGTAGGAGGTGGGTTGGGGTGTAGTGAAGTGCTGAAAATGGAAGTCAACTGGAAGTTCCCTGACAGATAGTGCTGAATCAGATCACGTCTTGCATCATGACGTGATCCCCATGTGTTGAATTTGAGAGACAAAATTGAGTAGAGACATTTACAAGTATGTGTAATGTGAACCAAATTATTGGGAGAGATGGGTGGGTTTTTTGCAAAAAGAGAGTAAAGTAGTCGCAGAAAAGATAGACTATAGAATCAACTGATTGAAGATGAGAGAAGGGGTGAGCGCTGGGCACAAGGTCTCAATTTGCATACTTACAATATATGTTCTCGGACCTTTGCAAGACCAAAGGATTTTATAAAATCAGGTTCAAGAACCTATGGTGAGAGATGAGGCAAGCTCATCAATGGCTTCATGGTGAAGTCTCACCTTGTACAAGGTAGCTTGAAAATATATGAAAGTAAGATAAATGGGGGCTAGGTCTCAAACTGAGAGAGAAGAATGAACAGTGAGGAGGTGAGACCTGAGAGAGCATCTGAGCACTCACCTGTGCTGTGACCACATGGATGAAAAGAGATGGAGAGTGGCTTAGGACAGGGTAAAACCTTTAGCCCTACTGTCTCCAACATGGCATCTGCCAGGGCCCCTGGCACCATGCCAAAACGGCTTCCAGTTTCAATGTGAGTGCAATTTCTTCCAATTATCTTGGTGCTCATTATAGCCAGAGATACTGTTCCAGCTGTTGGTTCATATGTTTTATCTGATTGTGGGTGGTATGCTGTGGAGGTATGGAGCTTTACATTCAATAACCAGCACAACTTGCATGTGAACTCTGCCACAAACTTTGTGGTCATAAACATAGAAATCAGAGAGATTATGGAGCTTTCAAACATTCTTCTGGTATAGGCACTCCTGGGGCCAGAATGTGTCTCTGATGGAAAAAGAATCAAAGAAAGCTGTCATCTGTTTCTTTGCCAGCTTTTTACTATAGACAAAGGCAATTTTTCTTTGTTCAAATACTTTTTCCATCAGAAATTGACACATTAGAAGTGGCATAACAGGTTTCTTCTTCACTTTTTTCCAAGGAAACACAATTGGGTGCTAGCAGTGAGGTTAATGGCATTTATAGTAGACTAAGTGGTGTGAGTGTGAATGAAGTGCACTTGCTTTCTATAGAGGTTCACCACCACTATGATGGCATTGTACCTGTGGGCATTAGGGAGTTCTACAATGAAGTCCATGGATGTTACACTCCATTGTTCTACTGGAACTGAAAGGGGGTGGAGTTGACTCATAGGCAAGTGGTGCTGAAGCTTGATCTGGAGATACAAGTTGCAAGTGCTGGTGTAGAATCCAATGTACTAAGACATCTGAAGCTACCAGTAGTTTCAAGACACCAGCTCCAGAATCTTCCACTAGCTGGTGTGCCCTATGATTCAGGAGTTGTGTAAGGGCAACCTTTGGGAGTTGTGGCTTAGTCATACAACCAAAGTTATATTAAGAACAATAATCAATGATAAAATGATAACTAATCACCCAGTAGAGGGAAATCCAAAGAAAACAAGTCTGAGAATCCTTGCTGCCTGTTGCAGTGCATTAGCAGGTGGCAGAGGCATAAGAACAACTGTATAGATGACTGGAGCTAACCTTAGTCTTGGACAATGCTTGAATGGAAAGTACAGGAAGTTCTGGAGGTTTTCTAAAAAGACAATAACTTTGAGAAACCTCCAGAGATCTCCAAGGGTCTAGAGCAAACCCTGGAACTTCTAGGGAGTGGTGCAAGGGAGCAGACTGAAGTGTTGGGGGGTAGAGCAAGTCGAAGTCAGTATAGACACAAAATGGAAGTTCCCTGACAAGTTGTGGTGCTGCTCAACAATTTTCCAGCATAGCTCAAGGATATTGAGCACATAAATGAACCACTATATCCTCTATGTCTCAAATTGCAAAAAGCTCTGATCAGAGGAGCACAATGCTGCTGTTGTTTCCTTTTCCAATCCCTCAGTCCTGTGATTGGCCTGCTGAAACAGAGCATGGAGCTTATCCATGCTCTGGATAAGCTTGTAGTATCTGACAGCCTCATCAGTGAATCAATGATCTATGATGGCAGTCATCACCAAGCACAGCCACTTGTCTAGCCAATCCCAAGATTGTGATGCAATCATGTAGATCTTGATGTCATCACAGATCTGTGATCTGTGATAGCAGCCATCACCAAGCACAGCCACCTATCTAAAAAATATTGAGATCATGCTGGATGGATGAATTCTTGATCTTATCACCCAGCAAATGCCCTTGTCATCAGAAACTGACTTTGACGTCCTGTCATCTTGTTGACATGTTGTTCCCATTGTTGATGTAGGCTCACAGGCTCCTTTTCACACTGGTATGTCCCGTCTACAGTTTTCAATGCATATTTTGAGCTCATAGTTTTCAGCTCTATGTTTCTATTCTTTTTATTTTAGACAACTGCGTATCAATGCTCTAGCTCCCTGCATTACCAGCATAGCAGGGGTGCATGAGTGGTGCTACTGCTGCAACTCCCTGGCAAACAACATCATTTTAATAGTGATGGCATTTTTGTGATTTAGACCTTACTTTTTGACATTTTGACATGACAGACAGCTTGATTGGCACTGCTAAGCATCGCCAATGACTGACTTGACAATTTATTGTATAAAAGATTGTTGGTTGATGTTTGCTTACTGAGTTCACTGCTTTAATGACCAAGGGCTGCTCTAAGGGTAACCTCTGGGAGTTGCAGCTCAATCACACAACTAGCAGAGGGGAATCTAAAGTTATATTAGGAATGATAATCAACAATACAATGGTAACTAATCACCTAGCAGAAAGTAATTCTCCAGTCATCTATACAGTTGTTCTCATGCCTCCACTGCTTGCTGATGCGCCGCACCAAGCAGCAGGAATCCTTAGACTTGTGCTCTTCAGATTTCCCTCTGCTAGGTGATTAGTTACCATTGTATTGTTGATTATTATGCCTCACATAACTTTGGATTTCCCTCTGCTAGTTGTGTGATTGAGCTGCAACTTTTAGAGGTTGCCCTTACAGTGAGTTTAAGCAGACTCAGATTGAGTACTTGGAGCTGATCATCTTCCATGGAGCCGCAGAGATGGACCTGGTAAAGGTGGCTGGTGTTGCAGAGTGGCCAGAGTCTTGGAGCAAGAAGAAGGTGCAAGCCTTCCTAGACTTCATCAACTTCTACTAATGTTTCATTCAGAACTTCTCACACTATGCCTTGCTATTTGATCTCACCATAAAGGACACTGCCTGGAATTGGAAGGCTTTAGAGCTCAAGGCCTTCAATGTCCTCAAGCTGATTGTCACCTTGAAGCTTGTTTTCTTCTTGGACAACAATTCTCCTTTCTGAGTAGACTCTTACTTTGCCACTGGAGCTATTCTGTTGCAACAATCTCAGGAGGATGAAAAGGTGGCATCCAATGGCTTTTTACTTCAAGAGCCTAAATATAGTCAAGAACAAATATGAAATTCACAACAAGGAAGGTCTGAACTGACTACAAGAATCTGGAGTACTTTTAAATAGCAAAGAAGCTCAATTGCTGACAGGCTTGCCAATCCCTCTACCTTGCCAACTTTGACTTCTTCATGGGACTTCCATTCAACTTCTATTTTTGGCACATCACTACGCCCCAACCCACCTCCTACACCACTCCCCAGGACCCTTGGGGCTCTCTCTAAACCTCCAAAGATCTCTGAAGGTTGTTTCCTTTTTAGAAAAGCCCCAGAAATTTTTCCACACTCCCTGTTTGAGTATTATCCAAGGTTAAGGTTAGCTCCAGTCACCTGTACAGTTGTTCCCATGCCTCCACCACCTGCTGATGTGCTGCACTGAGCAGAGGGGAATCCTTAGACTTGTTCTCATTGGATTTCCCTCTGCTAGGTTAATTAGTTACTATTGTATCATTGATTATCATGCCTAATATAACTTCAGATTTCCCTCTGCTAGTTGTGCAATTGAGCTGCAACTCCTGAAGGTCGCTCTTACAGAGGCATTATTTGCAACCAAAGTATCTCTGTTCTTGTATCTACCACCACTATCATTACTTGTGCCCATCCACAACCCCCTCCACCTTGCTAAGCATGTGCACGGCCCATGGAGAGGGAAATATCAAGGAGGAAGGGAAGGATTGGATGGCTGAGACAGGACTGGAGGCATGGTTTTAGCCAAGACAAGGCTAAAGTATTCATCTGGAAGGTCTGGACATGCCAGGGTGGCAGCAGCACCCCCAGGTATGCAAGAAAGCAGTGGAATCATGTGAATCGCACCTAGTCTATGCACATTGCTAGGAGGTATCAAAGGAGGACTGTCAGGTTCCACTGACTATGGGGGCTCAGTCTACTGGGCAAATCCTTATGTGGTATGCATGATGTTCACAAATGCAATGGTACTGTTGAGAGCGCAGGGCATGAAAAACCAGAGCGGAACCAGGGATACAAGCAAGGTCAAGCAAGGGATTGCTGGTCATGCCAGAGCAGGGATGCAAGTGTCAGGAATGGGGAAGGAGGGTGAGAGACAAGTGCCAGGGTAAGCATGAGTCCTGGAGATGTAAGAGAAGAGGATGAAATGAGCACTGGTGCACGAGTGAGTCCTGGAGCAAGTGCAGGGACTTAGCAAGTCTTGGGATTAAAGGCAGGAGGCACAAAGATCTAAGCAAGCTGAAAAAGGAAAGAGTCAAGATAAGATAGAGGAAAGGGGAAACAGAATGAGTCAAGATGAAGGCAAGAGACGAGAGAGTAGAGAAAGAACTTAGAGACTCGAGGCAGAGGAAAAGAGATGAAGCAGAGATACAGGGCTCAGGTCCCAGTTCCAGTGATGAGTTGCAACGCTGGGGCTTAAGATGAAGGCTGGGGATTGTGCAAGCTTAAAAGGAAGGTCTTGCTTTGGAAGCATGGAGGCATGGAATGGCAAGGAGGCAAGGAGGCAAGCAGGAGTGGGGTGTGGTATGTGGAGGTTGGACTAGCAGTGATGTGTGCTTGTGATGCATGATAGAGGCCTCAGCACGGGCTGGGGGGAGTGCTGGGGGTTGCTGGTCCTGGTCCTAATGTGGCAGCTGTGGTTGAGGAAGCATTGAGGATGGCCAGAGCTGGCACTTATCAGGGGACTTCTATTTGACTTCTATTTTTGGCACATCACTAGGCCTCAACTCACCTCCTATGCCACTCCCCAGGACCCCCAGGGCTCACTCTAGACCTCCAGGACTCACTCTAGACCTCCAGAGATCTCTGTGCTAGATGATTAGCTACTATTGTATTGGATGGCTTCTTAGACTATTACCATCATGTACCCTTCCAGGGTCCTAGGTGGTTGTAGACTTGTAGATAGCAAATATAAACTTTTCCAACCTCTTTGGCCCAACAAGCCAACCACAAAATACCACCCAACACCTCTCTCCCACCTCCCACCCCACCCAGATGTGTAACCAACATGGCTCACGCGCTGAAGCAGGCCACCCGCCCTAATGCCAGTGTTGCCAGCAGAGCAGGGACCTCAGTTCCACCTCAACAGCTTCCAACATGCTCCAAATTTGGTACCTTATTGCAAGTCCAGGGAGGGCCAATCGAATCAGTAGCCAACGTGAGGCGCTGGCTAGAGATCAAAAGTTGGATTCTGGCTGGTGAACCATACGACCGCATGAAGCTTGCTTGTGTGCTCATGACTGTGGTGGTGACCTCCAAAGGCCTGAGGATTGACAGCAATGCAATGAACACAGTACTAGCAGTTGCACTCCTTATGGAGGAAGATGCAGGCGATGTCTATGCAGGGTCTCTTATAGATGTGATAGTGTCCAAACTTGTCAAGCGCATTGAATTTGTTGCCCATTGCATGGCCTCCTCAGTCAACTTTGCAGCTGCAAATAGTCTAACTGTCATGACCCACTACCAACCTCTGAGACTCAGCCCCAGCCCCGGGGCTCCAACCCTCCCAAAACCACCCCCACAACTGCTCCGGGCCCAGATCGCTACCCGGCCAACTCCCTTGGCCATCACTGGCCATCACCGCCCGTCAATGCCACCAGCCACCACCACCTGTGGCATCCCCGGCCATCACCGGCCATCACCGTCCATTGCCACCACAGCCACCGCCGCTCGCGGCGCCCCCCGGCCATCACCGCTATGACCACCACATCAGCGCTGGGTCTTGGCTATCACACCACATCAGTGCCAGCACCACCCGTCACTCCCAGCCCACGCCAAGACCTCCATCACGCATCACGATCGCGCATCACCACCGACCTGACCTCCGCACGCCATGCCCTGCTCCCGCTCCCCCTCACTGCCCCACTACCACGTGTCTCTGCGTTTCCAGTGTGAGACCTCTGCGCTGCGCAACATGTCTCAACCTCACTCCACCCTGCGTGGCCCCCAGGTCTCACCCCAAGCCCCGGCACCGCGACCCACCATTAGAACCTGGGCCTGAGCCCCAGGCCCTACATACTGCATAGTATATAAGTCATAGAGTAGTAAGTAGATACTCTAGTCTTGATATTACCGTAACTACGTCTTGTTTGTTGTGTTCTCATCTCTATTTTGTTTTCTCGTGTGCCCTGGTCTCGTTATCTCTACTTGCTTCTTTTCTTGTTATACTCAACTCGTTTTGTCTCTCTGTCTTGTCTCCACTTGTCTCGTACTCTCAATCTATTCTCATTGTTCTCCTTTTCCTTTCTACTCTAAGTTCTCGTGGTTCTCCGTTCCCGACTCTTCTCTTCAACTTAATCATCTCCATCTCATCTTATCTTATCTCGACTCTTTCCCCTTTTGGCTGTTTAACTTCCCCGGTTTTGTTTCCATCTCCGGGACTCGCTAAGTCCCCACGCCTAATTACCTCTTGATCCCTGGGACTTGCTCGCCCACCAGCGCTCGCTCGTCTCATCTTCTTGCACCCCCGGGACTCGCGCCAACCCCTGGCACTCATCCTCCACCCTCCCTGGCACTTGTCTTACTTGCTGGCGCTACCAGCACTCCTCCACACACCACCCCTGCCCTGCTTTGGTCTTCTACACCTCACGCTCCTCCCGGTGCTCTGCGTCTGTGTATACGGTGATCATCACGTAAGGTGTTTGCCCAGTAGACTGAGCCTCTGTGGTCAGCAGAACCTGACACTAACCCAAGCTGAGACGACCCTATCCCTCAAGGATGTCTCCACCCAACTGCAGACGGTCACATCCTCGCTCAACAAGATACTCACAAAGGCCAAGGCACCATCGCCCACGGCTGCCCCTGCTCGACCCTCCTGGGCAGAAGTAGCGGGAGCCAAACCTCCTGCCATCCCAACAGAGTACAACCTGGAACTTCTTGCACAGCAGACCTGGCTCCAGCAACACCTTGCACACGACACAAAGACGGTCTTGGTCTCCATTGATGGGACGTCCCCAGATGCTCCTGCCGACTACTCCCCACCAGTGAACCTCAACCTTTGCAGATACATCAACAAACTGCTCGTGGAGGTGGACAAATCAAGCGCTGATCTTGTGGCCACTGATAGCATTCCCCCTCCCCCCATCAGAACTATCCTCAAGGGGGTGTCCTGGCTGAAACAAGGGGCATTCCTCCTTGAATTCAATACCACGGATTCAGCAGCACGGTTCAGAGACTATGCACATGACCCTATCTGGGAACTTGCCAAGACATGCTTGGAAGACTCAGTGAAGGTCATAAATAAGGCGTTTAACCTTATCTTTTGTTTTGTGCTGTGCGAGGGGATCTTCAATCCCTCTAATGCTGATGACATAGCCGCTCTCGAGTCCAAGAACAGCCTTCCTGCTGGCTGCATCACATCTGCCACATGGCTGAAAAAGCTAGATCGTTGCTGCCCTGGCCAAACGGTCGCCTCTTTGAAAGTGCTCTGCAACACTGCACAGGCTGCCAACCAACTTTTGAGCGACCGGATCTTCGTGACCAGACACCATGTAGTGGTCTGCAAGGACATCCGTGAACTCATTAGATGCAACAGATGCCAGAGGTACAGCCACATCCACATGAACTGCAAGGATGTGGAGCACTGTTTCCACTGCGCCAGCACTAATCACACTTTTTACAAATGTCCCTCTGGAACCACCCCCCGTTGTGTCTCCTGTGGGGTTGGCTCAAGCCATACAAGCACTTCACGCTCCTGCCCAGTATTTAAAATGCGCTGTGATGACCTGGATACTTGGTACCCAGAGAACAGCATGCCATACTTCCCCACTGGGGATCCCAGCACTTGGGTACTTCACCCCCAGAAACTCTCAAAGTTTGCCCTCACTCATGCTCTGTGGGTCACCCACCTGATGGCAATTGAACAACCTGTTCCAGGCTGGTACCAAGCCACCCTCATGAACATATAGAGATCTGGCTCCAGTGTGCCTGCGACGACTGCCCCTGAGAGCACCACCTCCTCTGCTGAATCTCAATGACTGAGCAACAGCCCAATCCGACGCATATACGTATCTGGCAGGAGAACGTTCGCAAGTCAAATGTAGCCCAGGAAGCACTCCTAGCGACCGCTCACCCAGAGGACTGAGATGTCCTGGCCCTTCAAGAACCATTCCTTGATGGGCTAGGAAACACCCATGCATCAGCAAAATGGGTGATCCACTACCCCTGCTCGCATTGACGTAATGGGGGATCCCGTTTGTGATCTATTCTACTTGTCAACACTAAAATCTTGACAGATACCTACTCGTTTCTGAATGTACCCTCTCAGGACGTCACAGCAATCTGATTCAGCAGCCAGCAGGGCCATCTAGCCCTCTTTAATGTCTACAATGATTGCACTAACAATGACAGCCTAATCTCACTTTCCTCCTTTCTCTCCTCCTCGTTTCACCTCACATGCCCATCGCTGACCGACCACATGATATGGCTGGGTGAATTCAACTGACATGTGGGAGACAGCTGAGAATCGCCATTTCAATTCGTCGGATGACAGCATGTGCACTCTCCTTAATCTGCTGGGCAGGTACCACATGGAGCTGGCCCTCCCACTGGGTACGCCTATGCTGTGCATGCCCCTCCACAAGTGGACACGCCCAGACAATGTCTGGTGCAGAGTCAATGACCCAAACCCCATCATCACCTGCAAGGTGGATCCCTCGATCTGCCCACCCATTACTGACCACCTTCCTATCATCACAATAGTGGAGCTTCCTGTTGCATGTACCACGTTACCCCCTTCTAAAAACTTCTGAGAAGTGGACTGGAAGGAGTTTAATGCTTCTTTCAAGGAGAAACTTGATACCTGCTCCCCAGCGCAAATGATTGAATCAGAGCAGGAGTTCACAACAAAGGTATCAATGCTGATGGCATTGATTCAAGAGGTCATAGCGGATGACACAATGGTGCTGCTGCATTCACCCTGCCCACACACCAAAAGATGGTGGACAAAGGAGCTGATGGCTCTGAAGAGAGAGCGTTCCAAAGCTAACAACCTAGCTTACAAATTCAGAGATATAGTTAACCACCCCACAGCTGCTGAAGCCATAAGGCTTTCAAAACTTATGGCTGACAGCATTCAGAAAGCCAAAGAAGACCACTGAGTGGATTGGCTCAAGAATATTGATGCCAGACAAATCTACACCGCCAATAAGTATGCGGTGTGCGAGCCCACTGACATGTCTTGCGACAGAGTCCCAGAGCTTGTAAGGGCAACCTCTGGAGGCTGTGGCTCAGTCACACAGCTGGCAGAGGAAAATCCAAAGTATATTAAAAGTAGGTCACAAATAGCTAGTACGGTACTAACCTGGCAGAGGGAAATCCAAAGAGAACAAGTCTAAGGAGTCACTCTGCCAGACAACAGAAAATAGTCGA
>JAGGAQ010000670.1:0-10571 GCA_017657225.1 Termitomyces sp. T69sscA | reverse complement strand
TCAGTCTATTCTACGCCAAGCGCACTTTCGTACGGTGTCCTTGTCTCGCCGCTGGACCTACGCCAGTGTTCCAGTAACCCCCCCGCCTTGCAACTACGGCAGGCACTCAACCCTTGGCGACTACTACGCTAAGACTCATTTCACCACTTCCCTTACCACCGCACTCTGCTAACCTGTTTCTGGGACCCTGCCCGACTTGCCTCACTTAGCGAGCCCAACGCTACCAGCCTTGTGACTGCCTACCCCGACACCACAAGGTACAATTTTGGGCGTCATCACCGCGCGGGATGGGGCAAGGCTAAGACATGTCACGTGGCACGGAGGTCTCGTACTGGGAGTGCAGAGACACGCGGCGGTGGTGCTGTGAGGAGGGAGCGGGAGTGGGGCATGGCGTGCGGAGGTCGGCAGCAGTGATGCGTGATCATGATGCGTGATGGGGGGTCTCGGCGTGGGCTGGGGGTGACGGGTGGTGCCGGCGCTGATGTGGCGTGATAGCCGAGACCCGGCGCTGATGTGGCAGTCACGGCGGTGATGGCCAGGAGTGCCGCGAGTGGCAGTGGCTGTGGCATTGACGGGCGGTGATGGCCGGTGATGGCCGGGGGAGTTGGCCGGGTAGCGGTCCGGGCCTGGGGCGGTTGTGGGGGTGGTTCTGGGAGTGCTGGAGTCCCGGGGCCGGGGCTGAGTCCCGGGGGTTGGTAGCGGGTCGTGACAGGCTACTCTGCTGGAAAGGCTTTGGTGGCCTCAAGCATGAGCAGATATCACTTAGTATGTTAAAACATATCATCTTTGCTAGGTACAACAAACGTGTCAACTCCTCATACTGCCTACAGTCGCCATGCCAGCACCCTTATTCAGCAAGATCTATATTGACACTATGCACATGCCCAAGTCAGGATGCTTCAAGTACATCATCCAGGGAAGATGCTTGCTAGTACATTGGCCATAATTCTGCATGCTTCAGTGGGAAAACACTGATGCTATTGCTAAGTGGCTTTTTGAAGATGTCATCTGCTGCTGGGGTGCACTAAGAGAGATAGTAACTGACAATGGAGCTCCAATCATTAAGGCGCTAACGTACCTCACTAAGAAATACAACATCCACTATATATGCATTTCTGGCTACAACAAACACGCTAACAGACTAGTGGAGCAACCTCACTTTGATGTGTGCCAAGCCCTCTTCAAAGCGGTAGACAGTGATGAGAACAGATGGAGCAAGGCCACATACTCAGTCTTTTAGTCTGAAAGGGTAACAATCCGGAAATGCATGGAATGCTTACCCTATTATGTGGCCACTGGCACTCACCCTTTACTACCTGCCGAGATAGTTGAAACCACCTACCTACAGCCAGTCTCCAACAGCATATTGTCCACTACCGACTTGGTCACCAGGCAAGCCATAGACTTGCAACGTTGCTAAGAAGACTTAGCATGCCTACATGAGATTTAGCGCCAGGTGCAAGGCAGTGCTAAGGTTTGAAACTGACCATAGTGCCACCATCAGGGACTATGACTTTAAGAGGGGAGCCTTGGTCCTTATGTGCAACTACAAGATTGAAACAACTCACAACAAGAAGATGTGCCTATGGTACCTTGGTCCTCTGGTAGTTGTCTCCAGGAATAGAGGAGGCACTTATGTCCTTTGTGAACTCGATGGCTCTGTGTTACATAGGCCAGTTGCTGCCTTTTGCTGACTGCCCTACTTAGCGCACAAACACATCGACTTGCTGCTTAGCGCCCTTGACATAGACATTGCCAAGCTGAGGAAACTTGCAAAAACAGACTTACTGGATGATGAAGACTTACCTGCAATAGAAGAAGACAACAAATAAGCACCGAATCACAATATGCGCTAAGCCCTTTTTCATTCCTTATACATTATATTTCCATTTTGATCATTATACAAACAGACATTTATTTACTTATTACTTTGCAAGACACAGTGCCAAAAGCCTTAGCGCTTAGCGCTATGCGCAAACCAGCGCCAAGGGTTTTTTTGCCATGATGATTTACTGAGTGTTCCCTAAAGGCCACTACTTATTTTGACAAGCCGCCAAAATTCGCTGGGTAGCAGAGTTGGAGGTGGAGGTCACAAGGGCAGCACTAGAGGAAGGTCAGGCAGTGAGGGTGGTATGAGTGGTGGAGCAGGAGGCAATCAAGTGGTGGGATTGGGTGCTGGTGGAGGGGGTGTCTTGCCAAGAGGGTATCCTATGCGAGTGGTTCTATATTCTTACCTCCCTAGCTGACAATCATTGCAGGCTGGGTCCAAAAGCACTGGATGCTCCTTGATGGTGCATCTATGGCCCAAGCATCACTCCAGAAGGGCATAAGGTGAATATCCTTTAATCTGCCTCCACAGCTGGACCATAGCATGGCCCAGCTGAACCTGTTGCTGGCGGGGCCTGGGCAGCAGAACATGATTGCTCCAAGGTCCTGGATGGAGCTGGCAATTGATGTGGAGAAGTCTTTGCTGCTGTGGAAGGACCATTTGGCATGGTTGGCAGCTCAAATGGAGATGGCAATGGTGATTACAAGGCTAGAGGTGGGAGGGAGTGGAGTGATGTGGAGCAATGAGGAGGTCAACTAGCCATCAAGCTCCCACACCACCCTGGTCTTCATGTTTTGAGCTCTTTTGCATCATGTTGTACTTGTAGTTATTTTCTTATCAAGTTTTCTTCTTGTGTTTGGCTTTCTCTCAAGAGTTGTGAGAATTAAGAAGTTTGAATATATAAAGAAACACATAGAAGTTTTGGTGGGAGTTGAGTCCCTACTGGAACAAGAAGCAGAGGTTATTGTCAGGTTCTGCTGACAATGGAGGCTCAGTCCACTGGGCGAATACCTTACATGGTGATCACTGTGTACATAGACGCAGAGCACTTGGGAGGGGCACAAGGCATAGGAGACCAAAGCGGGGCAGGGGCGGTATGTGGGGGAGTGCCGGTAGCACCAGCGAGTGGGGCGAGTGCTGGGGAGGGTGGAGGACGAGTGCCAGGGGTTGGCACAAGTCCCGGGAGTACAAGAGGGTGGGACAAGCAAGCGCTGGTGAGCGAGCGAGTTCCGGGGATCAAAGAGATAACAGGCATGGGAACTTAGCGAGTCCCGGGGATGGAAACAGAACCGGGGAAGTTAAGCGGCCAAAAGAGGAAAGAGTCAAGATAAGATAATGAGAGATGGAATAGATTAAGTTGAAGAGAGGAGCCGAGAACGGCAGAACCAAGAGAACTTAGAATAGAGAGGGAAAGGAGAGCAATTAGAATAGATTGAGAGGACAAGGCGAGTAGAGACAAGATAGAGAGTCAAAACGAGACGAGTACAATGAGAAAAGAAGTAAGTAAAAATAATGAGACTGGGGCGTGCGAGAAAACAAAACAGAGACAAGAGCACGGCAAACAATACAAGGCTACTGTAATATCAAGACTAGAGTACTACTTACTACTCTACGACTTATATACTACGCAGTATGTAGGGCCCAGGGCTCAGGCCCAGGTTCCAGTGGCGGGTCACAGCACCGGGGCTCGGGGTGAGACCCAGGGGCCACGCAGGGCAGGGCGAGGTTAAGACATGTCATGCAACACAGAGGTTTTGCACTGGAAATGCAGAGACACGCGGTGGTGGTGCGGTGAGGAGGGAGCAGGAGCGGGGCATGGCATGCAGAGGTCAGCGGCAGTGATGCATGATCGTGATGCATGATGGGGGTCTCAGCATGGGCCAGAGGTGACGGGTGGTGCCAGCGTTGATGTGGTGGCTATGGGTGGTGTGATAGCCGAGACCGGCGCTGATGTGGTGGTCACAGCGGTGATTGCCGAGAATGCCGCAAGTGGTGGTGGCTGGTGGCGTTGATGGGCGGTGATGGGCGGTGATGGCCGGGGGCTGCCGAGGGAGTTGGCCGGGTAGCGGTCTGGGCCCAGGGCGGTCGTAGGGGTGGTAAAGAGAGGGTTGGAGTCCCAGGGCCGGGGCTGAGTCCCAGGGATCGGTAGCGGGTCGTGACAGTTATGTCCACTAATGCTGTCTATGAGCACTAGTCTCAGGGGCCCTGAGGTATGTTGAGGTACCACTAATAGAAGTCCTGTAGCTTGACAGGGGTGCTGGTGAGATTCTTTCAGGGTTCCCAGATGTTGTTCTTCATCCATAACCTTTCCAGCAAACCAGATAGTGGGGGTGGCCACAGACAAGTCAGAAGTTGAGGATGTAGTCGACCTCATAGTGGTACTCATTTTTGACTTTGATGGACAGCAGTCAGCTGGGTTGCTATCTAGAAAAGGGGTCTGAGGCATACTTTTTAAAGAGGCAGATGTGGAAGACTGAGTGTGGGCCTTTATTAAGGGACTTCCAGTCAACTTCCATTTTTGACACTTCACTACATCCTGCCCACTTTCTACGCCACTCCTTGGGACCCCCAAGGCTTGCTCTAGACCCCTGGGGCACATTCTAGACCTTCAGAAATTACCAGAGGTTATTTTCTATTAGGAAACCCACAGAACTTCCCGCACTCTCTGTTCATGCATTATCCAAGATGAAGGTTAGCTCTGGTCACTGGTACAGTTGTTCTCATGCCTTTGCTACCCACTGATGCTAGGTGATTAGTGACCATTGTACTGTTGATTATCATGTCTAATATAACTTTGGATTTCCCTCTGCTAATTGTGTAATCAAGCCACAGCTCTCAGAGGTTGCATTTACAACAGAACAAGTCTTTTAACCCTGGCCTGGAAGCCTCTCATAGCCCGCCAGGATTTTTTGGCTTAGATTTGTCGCTTCTCCACTAGGCTTAAACACCCACAGAAATTTATGTCTCAGCTTGCCAACCCAGACAATCCTTCAGATGCTCCGGCTCCTCAGGATGAGGCCTGGACTCACCTGCTACACTTAGAAATGTAAGTGCAACTGACCTAAGCTTCTCTCACTCACCGCATGACTGAACTCTCCACCTTCTGCCAAATTACTGATTACATTTCCCAGTCTCTCCAGGCACTACTAAAGCACCTAAACCCTATCACCACACCACCTCCAATAGCAGAGCCCTTGCCAGCAGCCACAGCAGTTCTGCCATTAGCCCCTGCAACACTGGCAAGTCCTTGGATGCAAATACCATGTTCAGCACTCTTGGACATGTACAATGGTGACTGCACCTTCAGAGAGCGTTTTCTTCAGTCCTACCTCATCTACGTTCACCTTAGCAAAGATGCCTTTAACTGTGTCTCATGTTCTGGAACAACCTGCACCCTGCCTTAATAGAGCGTATTGGCAACCTTGCTGAGAGCCACCTGAATAATAAGCAAATTGCCTCCTAGTACAAGGTGGCCTGGAACCAATGGCAGCTCATGGAGATCCAGCAGGAGCTACACTGAGTACACTCTACTCACCACTCCAATGGTAACTCTCCAGCACTCCACTTCCCTGCACTCAGTGCCTGCTCCTGCTCCAGCCACTCCCACACCATGACCTTTACCCCCAGGCACCCCCATGATGTAGACGCTGCCCAGCAACATCACCCTGCACTGCTACTGTATTGGCAGTGCAAAAAGCCCAGGCACTTTGCACGGCACTGCCCGCTGGGCCTGGAAGTGTGCTACCTCTCTACCGCAGAGCAAGAAGAGCCCCAGAGGAGAGTGGTGCATGCAGATGAGGTAGTAGAAGTTGGGGACCAGATTTATGTGACCACTCTATGCTCACTGCTACCCATTGAGGAAATCTGGGCCAGCCAGACTACCTTTCAGCAGTTGGCTCAAGCATTTGCCACCAACTCTCTGCCCTGGGCGTTCTGGGATGTGATGCTCCAGTACCTACATAGCTTTGAGAATGTGTTTTCTAAGGCTTTCTTCCACTCGCTTCTGGAATGCAAGCAGTGGGACCATGCCATTAAACTGATGCTAGACTCCAAACCCTCCAGCTGTAAGGTCTACCTGCTAGCATCTAAGGAACAGGACGAGCTTGACACCTTCCTTCAGGGGAACCTGGACTCTGGTTGCATCCGCTGATAAGCTCCGGGTTGTGTCAAAAGGAGTACTGACATATTTCCTGGCACAGGCTTGTAGACTAGTGGTCAGCATGCCCTATGGTCTACCTGGTGCCCTCTCAAGGGGGGTTCAAATCCCTGGACAAGCACTTCTAGTATTGTGTTGTATTCTTTCTCCTTATTTTTACCTTACTTTTTGACTCCAAGGTTTCACCGACCTTATTGCTGCACCTTAGCAACTGTCATCATTTTGATGACACTGACAGTTGGTGATTTCATACCTACTTTTGACATCTTGACACAACAAACAGCTTGATTGGCACTGCTAGGCATTGCCAAGGTCTGATTGACATTTTCTTATATAAAAGATTGTTGGTTCTTGTTTACTTACTGAGTTCACCACTTTGGTGACCTTTGATCACCAACAGCAACTTTGCTTACAACTTAGTATATATACTGTACTTCTACACTGCCAATAACAAGTTACCTTCACCATCCATCTCTTATGCTTGGGCTTCAAAGCTCAATCTAGTCTGTCCTCAGCTTACTCTATACCAAAGTGCCATTGTTAGTGCTTTGATTTGCCACTGGAAGTACTCCAGTGTTCTAGTCTACTACGTGCCTCCATGACTATTGCAGGCCTCTAGCGCTTGGTGACTATGCTAAGCACCACCCTCCCACTTCCTTACTGCTGCCCTCCACTAACTTGTCTTTTGGGACTCTGCCTGGTTCTCTTCAACTAGGGAGCTGCTCATTCTAGCTGGTCCAGGACTACCGAGTTCTTAATGCCATGACAGTGAAGAATTGCTACCCCCTCCCCCCCATCTCCAAGCTCATCAATAATCTCCAGGAGGCACAGTACTTCACCAAACTGGATGTCTGGTGGAGTTACAATAATGTGCGCATTGAGAAAGAAGACAAGTGGAAGGCTGCCTTCTGAACCAATTGAGGGCTGTTTGAACCACTCGTTATTGTCACGACCCGCTACCGACCCCCGGGATTCAGCCCCGGCCCCGGGACTCCAACCCTGTCAAAACCACCCCTACGACCACCCTGGGCCTGGACCGCTACTCGGCCAACTCCCTCAGCAGCCTCCGGCCATCACCGGCCATCACCGCCTGTCAACGCCACTAGCCACCGCCACTTGTGGCATCTCCGGCAATCACTGCCATGACCGCTGATAAGACCCAGGTTGTATCAAGAGGTGTACTAACAATTTTCCTGGCACAACCGCATGGATTAGTGGTTAGCGCCTCTATGGATTACTGGCCAACCCCTTCAAGAGCTGAGGTTCGAACCCCAGGGCCCACCTTTGGCATAATTTTTACCAGTTTCGTCGGCATTGCCACCGTTCCCTAGTGACTGGCATCATTCCACTATATTGACATTTGGGTGATTCCATACTTACTTTTTGACATTTTTTTGACATGGCAGACAGCTTGACTGACGCTGTTAGGCGTCGCTAAGAGCTGATGGACAGTTTCCTATATAAAAGATTGTGGCCTGTTGTTTACTTACTAGTTCCCCATGTTAGCGCCCCAAGGGTCGCCAACAGCAACCTCGCCTACACTTTACTATATATACTGTACTCATAGCCTACAAAATAACAAGTTACCTTCCCCAACGCCTCTTACGCTTGAGCTTCAGAGCACATTTTAGCTCATTATCAGTCTATTCTATGCCAAGCGCACTTTCGTACAGTGTCCTTGTCTTGCCGCTGGACCTACGCCAGTGTACCAGTAATCTTTACGCCTTGCAACTGCGGCAGGCATTCAACCTTTGGTGACTACGCTAAGAGCACCTTCACTACTTCCCTTACCGCTGCCCTCTGCTAACTTGTTTCTGGGACCCTGCCCGACTTGCCTCAATTAGCGAGCCCAACGCTACCAGCCTTGTGACTGCCTACTCCGACACCACAAGGTACAATTTTGGGCGTCATCAGCGCTAACCACTAATCCATGCGGTTGTGCCAGGAAAATTGTTAGTACACCTCTTGATACAACCTGGGTCTTATCATCTCCCCCCAACTGAAAAATTGACTATCCTCAGTCAACTCCTAGCGATCACATATTGTGGGTCCATGCACTAATAGTCCATGTGCAAAGCTTGCGCGTATAAAAGGTTTAGCAGTTATTTTGGCACTTTGTTACATTTTTACCCTTTTCCATGTCGACCCCTACCACTGACACTTTTCTCGCTTCGACCTCCTTTATCGTGCGCGCCAACCTGCTCCTGGTGCAAATCCAAGGCCTGGGCGTTGAGGTGCCCTGGAACAAAGTTGAGGGCATGATGCACCTGTGGCAGAAGTGGCGCACAATGTGGGGAGGCGGGGTCACATAGGAGAGGGACGGGGAGTTGTTGGAGTGGTGCATGGCGAGGTATCAGAACAACCTTGGCGCTGAATGGTTGGTGCCCTTCGCCAACAATTTTGTAAGTTTTTGATATTGTTGCCAAGCGCTGCGCTAACAAACAGTTCCTAGGCGCCTCCTGCTCTCTCCTTTGATGAGGAGTTGGAGGCGTTGTTGGCGGGGGAGGAACCCTTGGTGGTGAGTACGGCCGCCAAAGGGTAAGTCTTTTCTCCTACTAATTTGTTTACTTAGCTCTGGTCTGACCTGTCTCCTCCTAGTAAGGCGGCCGTGATTGCTCCCTTTGTGGAGCAAGATCTGCGGAACCAGGAGCAGTTTTGGCAGGACGTCACCAGGGAGTCCATGGTCAACGTGCAGCGGTGCATTGCCAACAGTTTGGAGGCCGTGGCGCTTGAAGGTTTGGGCCTGGGAGAGGCTACAGGGGCTGGCAAGGGGTCATGGCAGAGGCCAGAGGAGGAGGAAGGTGCCAGGGAGATGACGCCCGACACCATGGCTGGTGCTGCTACAGGAGCGGCATCGCCAGCGGCAAGGAAGGCTCCTGCAGGTGGCGCCAAGGGGCTAGCATTGCTCGCTAAGAAGGGGTCTCCCACCAAGCCTTCTTCTAAGCACAGGAGTTGCCCAGCGCCAAGATACAAGGTAAGCGGCAAGCGACATTAGTAACTCACTTGTTTTCTTATTCTTGGCAACAGGCGCCAACGCAGCAAGACTTCTCCAACAAGGAGTTGGCGCGTCTCTTGGCACCTAGGCGGGCGGAGGCAGTGGTGGACACAGGAGTGGAGGCCGGGGTGGTCTTAAAGGAGACCAAGGGTAAGGCGACAGTGGACTTGGCGACGCGCCAAGCGTTCAAAGAGGAAAGGGGGGCAGTAAGCATTTGTTGCATTCTTTTTGTTTGCTTACTTCTCCTTTTTGTAGTGTGATAAGTGCTGAGCAGATAATGACCTAGAGGGGTGCTGGTACCCCGTTGGCGCTCCCCCCTGCTTCTGGTGTGCAGCCATGATGTCACCAACGGACAAGGAGAAGAAGAGGGTGAGAGTGGTGTCACCAGCGGCAGTGACACCTGAGTTAGGGTCAGATGAGGATGACAAGGATGAGGCATGCCGCCTTGGCATGGCTATTGAGGCCAGCAAGGTGGTGCTGGGCACAGAGAACTTGGCGGGCCCAAGTTGCCAAGCGGAGGCGGCTCAAGATGTTGGCGCCTCGCCTGAGGGGACAGATTGGGAGGAGACTGAGGAGGAGGGTGAGGTCGGGCCGGAGGCGACTCCTCAGGTGCAGCCTTCAGGGCATGGGTTGCCCCAATGGTCCTGGTTGCTGGAGTGGGGCGCCACCCATCCCATCACCTGGGAGGTTTCCTCAAGCGACAAACCCAGGTCTTGGGTGCCTAGGCGCAGGATAAGGGCAAGGGTAAGCTTTTAAGTTCACGATTTATTCCTTTCGATACTTAGCGCGTTTTTAGTTTGACCCTCGTTGGACCTCTCCACCGGCGCCAAGGGTAACTGGTGAGGCCTTCGAATGGCTGGGGGAGGACTTGGCACACCTGGTTGTGCCTCTCCAGCTGGCCGTGTTCTTGGAGAGGATGAGGGCGCAGGCCACCCATATGGAAAGGATTTTGGAGCGAGAGAGAGAGGCAGTATGGGCGGAGCTGATGGGCCTCCTGTGGTACTTGACATTGCAGTGGAGTGTGGAAACGCTTCGCGACTACCAAGAGGATGTAACGCAAGCACTAGAGTGGCAGGAGGAGAACAACATCCAGGAAGGTGACCTCCTCCCCTTGCATGACTCCAGCCTCCCATCCGATGATGACTAGGCGCTAACTTCTGTTGGCGTTTAGTTTATAATTTGTCAAATAATGTACCAGTTTTCAAATAGCCTGTATCATAAAGTGTAGAAACAAAATGGACTCGTAACCTTCCCTGACAGTGTGAAGCAAAAATGTTAAGAGGACTTTTCAAACAGGTTGGTGAGTAACATAAGAAGTAAAAGTCTATAGTGTAGTAAATGGAGGGGTTTTATGAATAAAGTAAATGAGTGACTTAGCAAATTGTTGATGAATAGGTATTTTAATGGCCTTTGGGGAACGCTCAGTAAATCATCATGGCAAAAAACCCCTTGGCGGTGGTTTGCGCATAGCGCCGAGCGCTAAGGCCCTTGGTGCTGCGTCTTGTAAAGTAATAAGTAAGTAAAATGACTGTCTGTGTGTTTTGTTGATCAAAAATTTATATAAGAATGATATATAAAATGAAGGGCTTAGC
>JAGGAQ010000669.1:0-10576 GCA_017657225.1 Termitomyces sp. T69sscA | reverse complement strand
GGGTCGGGGGTGACGGGTGGTGCCGGCGCTGATGTGACGTGATAGCCGAGACCCGGCGCTGATGTGGCGGTCATGGCGGTGATGGCTGGGAGGTGCCGCAAGTGGCAGTGGCTGTGGTGTTGATGGGCGGTGATGGGCGGTGATGGCCGGGGGAGTTGGCCGGGTAGCGGTCCGGGCCCGGGGCGGCTGTGGGGGTGGTTTTGGGAGCGCTGGAGTCCCGGGGCCGGGGCTGAGTCCCGGGGGTCGGTAGCGGGTCGTGACACCAAGTGTCAAGAATAAATATGCATTTTGAGATTATTATACAAGTTTGTAAATTATTTCATCAATTTAGCTATGTATATGGTATTCTGATATCTAAATTATCCCTTCTGTTACTGTATCATTCAAAATATTTATTGTACTTGTTGAATTTTTTGTTGATTTACATAATGATGTATATTAATATATATATTAATTGTAGGCATCAGTCACACCTAGATATCATTTCTCTGTAGTGTGGAATTGATTAAGTAGCTTAGCATTCTTAGGGAATATATTTATTAAGTGACCTGATCTAAAACTAAATTAGTGCTTTAACTCAGTGGCTAAAGCATCATAAAGACTGCTATCATATATAATTCTCTCTTTTGTATTCTCTGTTGTGCACACCATTTCCTTTTGATTGTTTACTAATCTTGACTCTAAAACCTTAATTTTTCTGGTACAAATACTGAGATAAACTAATCAGATTTCTCAGCTGTCCACACTACTGTATGAGACTCTGAAAGTATGGGAAGAAGTGACTGAGACTATCACCTATATCAGAGACTGACTCCCCTCCCTGCCCACTCTAGACTTCTGGAGATCTTTGGAGGTCATTCCCTTTGTAGGCAACCTTTGGAGCATTCTGCACTTCTTATTTGGGCATTTTCAGAGGTTAAGGTTAGCTCTGGTCCTCCTGTACAGTTGTTTTTATGTGTCCACTGCCTGCTGATGTGCTGTGTTGCAGGAATTCTTAGACTTGTTCTCTTCAGATTTCCCTCTGCCAAGTGATAACTTACTACTGTATCATTGTTACCATTTCTAATATAATCTTTGGATTCCTCTCTGCCAATTGCATGATCATTGAGAAGAACTTCACCCAGAAGTCACTTTCTAAGGCAGATCAAATGATAAAGCTGCCAACTCCTCCAGAGCATCAAAAGGAAACACATAGCATATACTTGAAAGCCCACCTGGCCTTCATGTACAACAGCATCCATGCAGCTTTGATCATATTAAAGTCAAGGGCATCTCCATTAAGGTGGATGTAGGTGAGGCACAACTATAAAAAGGATTCTCCAATAATGTAGTCACCATTGTACATATCAAAGAGAGCAAGACAGAAAATCTGGGCTTGTTTAGAGGCAGGCAAGACAAGAGATCCTGCTGGAGTTGCATGGCATAGCTTCAGACTCAGGGCTTCCACAGGGCAGGGTGCTAGAAATAAATGCTTCAAGAGTGCCTGAAGAGATTGGAATATAGTGTCAGTGGTTTGGCAGAGCATGGACAGTTCAGTGGTGTGATGGGTAGGAGAGGCTTGAGTAAGCTGCACCTGAGCCTCTAAGTGTAGCAAGCAAGTTCAGGCTTCATTCTAAGGAGTTGAAGCATTTGAGGGAGCTTTGGGACTGGCAAGCTGAGATATAAAAACAACACAATGTGTAAATCTGATGAAGAAGCAAGAGGTAGAGGCTATGCAAATGCAGGCAGGCTACAGAGGGCTTCTAGACCAGCATCAAGAAACTTGTTTTCCTGTAAGGGCAACTGTCATGACCCACTGCCTACCTCCAGTACTAAGCCCTGGTCCTGGAACTCCCACCTCCCCAAACCAGCTCCATAACACCCCAGACCCAAACTGCTGCATGCTTAGCTGTACGGGCAACTTCCAGGACTTGCGGCTCAGTCACACAACTAGCAGAGGGAAATCCAATGTTATATTAGGAATCATAATCAACAATACAATGGTAACTATTCACTTAGCAGAGAGAAATCCAAAAGAGAACAAGTCTAAGGATCTCCACTGCTTGGTGCAGCACATCAGCAAGTGGCAGAGGTGTGAGAACAACTGTATAAGTAACCAGAGCTAACCTTAATTCTGGATAATGCTTGAATGGAAAGTGCAGGAAGTTCTAGGGTTTCCTAAAAAAGAAATGACCTTTAAGAATCTCCAGAGATCTTCAGAGGTCTCTGGAGGTCTAGAGCAAGCCCTGAAGATCTTGGAAAGTGGCACAGAAAGTGGGCTGGAGTATAGTGAAGTGCCTCAAGGAGAAGTCAGTGTAAACCAAAATGGAAGTCCTCTGAAACTGGCCACCTTCACTCATCACAGCCCACCTTGGCAATCCTTGGGCCATCATTGCCCATCATTGCCACATCAGCACTAACTCACTGCTACTCTTGGCACCTCCTTGGCCATCACTGCCTGCTGATGCCACATTAGCATTGATCATCAGCAATCTCTGGCACTTCTTACAGCCCCAACTGAGCACTCATCACACATCACAACCAATACATCACCCTCAGTCCAATCTCCATGCTCCATGCCCCTTTCCTGCTTGACTCCTTGCCTCTTCAACATTCCATGCCTCTCATACTCCCAAAGCAAGGCCTTTCCTTTGGGAGCTTTCTTTGCACTACATGACCTGCATCAACATCTGCCACAGCCTTGCACAGTGCTATGACTTGTCATCAAGACTCAGATATGTGCCCTGGAGCCTACCTACCACGTCTTGTATATAAGTCATGGTGTAGCTTCTGGTACAATAGTCTTGATATTGCACTCATAGTCCTGTATTTCTGTCTCTATTTTGTTTATATTTGTTGTGCTTTGGTTTCCTTGGTCTCAACTCTATTTATTTTGACTCATATTGTTTTTTACTTGCCTTGTATTGTCTCATTACTCTCTTCTCTATTTGTCTTGTATCTTCACTCTAAATCTATTCTTTGCTTCTCTCTCTCCCTCTGCCAAGCCTGTAAGTTCTTCCTCTTCTTCTCATTCTCCCCTCTAGTCTTTGTCACTTTCCATTCCTTGTTTATCTCTTGTCTTGACTCTTTCCTTTCTTGGCTTGGCTAGATCTCTATGCCTTATCTTTGGTTCTAGGACTCACTAAGTCCTGGCTACTTGCCCTAGTCTCTAAATCTCCAGCCCCAAAACTTGCTGTTAGTCCTGGCACTTGTTTTCCACCCCTTCTCTACATCTCTAGCACTTACATCCTTCACCCCAGCTTGACTGGCATTCTCAACTCACCTGCTGCTCACATCCTTGGTTGCACCTTCTGATCTCACAGGCCCCACACTCCTTGACAGTACTTGCTGTGCATGTTGATGACACCTAAAAGTCTGCCAAGTGGTGTCAAGGTAGGCAGTTAGAATAGCATCAGACATACTAGGTGAAAGAACCATGCAGGATCCCAGCAGACAAAGATAGCAGAGGTAGTGGTAAAGGATAGTGACTGAGTAGCTTAGCATAGGTACCAAGCACTAAAGGCCTGCTGTAGATGCAATGTGCATAGGTTACGCTTAACACTGGTGCATTTCCAGTGGTAAAATAAAGTGCTTAAGCAGCACTTTGGCAAAGGTTATAAGAAAACTAAGCTTGAAGCCTAAGGTGTAAGAGATGGAGTGGAAGGTAACTTGTTTGTTCACAGTAAGTACAGTTTATATAGTGTATAGTAAGCAAGTTCACCATTGCCAACCCTTGGTCATGGTGAACTCAGTAAACAAACACCAGCCAATAATCTTTTATACAGGAAAATATCAAATCAGTTATTGGTGATACCAAGTGGTGCCAGTCAAGCTGTCTGTCATGTTTAAATGTTAAAAAAATAAATATAAATCACAAAAATGCAATAGCCATCAAAATTATGTCAGTTGCTAGGGTATTGTGGCAGTGTTAATTGATCCATGGCAATCAAGAAAATAAAGAAATAAAGTGTTTAAAAAATCAACTTATCAAGACAAAGAGTATGCAATGCCAACATGGAAGGCTTCTTGCAGGACTCGAACCCCAGCCCTTATGAGGGGCACTAGGCAGACCACAAGCTCCTTAACCACTGGTCCACGAGCCTACACTAAGAAATGTGTGAATACTCCTTTATCACATTTGCCATGTAAGGAATCTCCCAGTGATCTGAGCCCCCATGGTTAGCAGAACCTGACAGCAACTTCTAAGAGTTGCAGTACAATCATGCAACTGGCAGATGAGAATCCAAAGATTATATTAGAAACAGTAACAACAGTACAGTAGTAACTAATTATCTGGCAAATATGGATCTAGTGAAAACAAATTCAAGGATCTCCACTTACTGCACTGTAAGAAGACCAGTCTTCAGGCCATGTCTGATGCCTCCCAGCACTTCTGAATGACTGCTCAACCTGCTCTACCTTCTGTCTTCTAGTACCAGCCTTAATAAGTCATATACATGGACCTTACTCAACATCAATTATTGTTACATAGTTGTACTCCATTACATACTGGTGTCAGGTTCCACTGACCACAAGGGCTCAGATCACTGAGCAAGTTCTTACTAGGCACACAATGTATTGTACACACAATGAGTACCCTAGACAATTCAAAGCATATGAGACCAAGGAACAAGGCTGAAGAGGCAACAAAACTGAGGACAAAGAGCACTGGTCATGTCTGAAGGTGATGCACATGAGAGACAAGTGCAGGAGTGTGTAATGAGCTCATCAAGGAAGCTGTTGTTACCCTTCATTCTCAGGAAAAGCCCAACATCTTGAGGGTTCTTGCTGAAATCAAAAAGTGCACTGGTTATGCACTTCCTTACCATACTGTTCATCATATGGAATATCTTGCTCTGCAGGGGAGGCTCACCAATATTACATATAATCCCTCTGTTACATATCTTGTATTGTTCTACTTAAATATTTTCTTAATACTTGATCTTGGCCTATCTCACATTGCTGGTCGCTGTCTTGGCCTTGCATGGATATCTGCCAAAGCGGAAACTCAACCAGCAATGTGACACACTGTGACAAAAGTTTTGCAACTCCCTGTTTTTGGGACCTGTGCATCCAGCTTCCTTCCAAGGACATTCCACAACACTCTACCATGCAGATAACTTTATAACCATCTAGCCAGAATACTAGTCTATCAATTGCCAAAGTCCAATCAGAAGAAAGTGAGGCTGATGCATTGTAATCATCAATTTGCTCAAAATTTTGCAACTCCCTGTTTGTGATAGTAGTTGTCATGACCACTACCGACCCCAGGACTCCAAACCTCCCAAAACCACCCCCACGCCCCTCCTGGGCCCAGAGCGCTACCTGGCCAACCCCCTCGGCAACCCCCAGCCATCACCGCCCATCACCGCTACCAGCCACCGCCACCTCTGGCACCCCCTTGGCCATCACCACTGTGACCGCCACATCAGTGCTGGCCCCAGCTATCACACCACCCACGACCACCACATCAGCACCAGCACCAGCAACACCCGACGCTCCCCCAGCCCATGCCAAGATCCCCATCATGCATCATGACCCCACATCACTTCTGACCCGCTCCCGCTCCCCTCCCTCCTCTGACCTTGCCGCCATGTGTCTCTGCATTTTGAGTGCAAGACCTCCATGCCATGCAACATGTCTCAACCCCCACCACTGTCCTGCGCGATCCCTGGATCTCACCTTAAGCCCCAGTGCTGAGACCTGGGCCCAAGCCCTGGGGCTCACCTACCACAGCATATATAAGTCATAGAGTAGTAAGTAGTACTCTAGTCTTGATATTACTGTAACTCCCGTATTGTTTTGTTGTGTTCATCTCTGTCTTGTATTCTTGCGTGCTCCGGTCTCTTTATTTTCACTTTGCTTCATTTCTTACCATACTCACCTCATATCTGCTCCTTTCGTCACTTCTATTTGTCTCCTACCTAATTACACTCTGCTTTACCCCTCATCTCTGTCAATCCTAAGTTCTCTTGTCTTTTCTGTCTCCAGCCTCCAGTCTTGACTTGTTCTGTTTCCCTTCCCCTTATCTTATCTCAACCTTTTTCCCTTTTGGCTTGCTTAACCTCCACTCCTCCGTTTCCATCCCCAGGACTCACTAAGTTCCCATGCTCGTCATCTCATTGAATCCCAGGACTTGCTTGCACACCAGTGCTTGCTTGTTCTGCTCTTCTGTCTCCCTGGGACTCGCGACTACCCCCTGGCACTTGTCCTCCACCAACCCTGGCACTCGCCCCCTCTTTCAGCATCACCAGCACTCCCCTACACACCTCTCCTGCTCCGCTTTGGTCTCCCATGCCTTGTGCTCCTACTGGTACTCTGCGCCTGCAGACACAGTGATCACCATGTAAGGTACTTGCCCAGTGGACTGAGCCCCCATGGTCAGCAGAACCTGACAGTAGTGGCTGTGAGTCCATCCAGCCAAAGAGGAATGTCCAATAAGGAAGTAGATTTCCATGGTCCGACCAATGAGGAACTTGATGAGTTGAGAAGAAAGGCAAAGGAAATGAGTGAAAGTGAAGCATGGCTGAGGGAAAAGGATGTAAAAAAGAGGTCCCCTGACATGTACTGTTGATTATCGTGCCTAATATAACTTTGAATTCCCCTCTGCTAGTTGTGTGATTGAGCTGCAGCTCCCAGAGGTTGCCCTTACAGAAATGAAGGGTGAAATCTTCTGCAATACCTTCTTACAATGCATAGATGTCAATGCAAGGACAAGAGAAGGAGGCCTCCTGGCCTCACTACAAAGAATGATCAGGGTGGTCAGAAAACATAAGGTCAGATTTAGCCTGCTAGCTATGGAAAACTCCCTAAAAGAGGGCATGCCAATCTGGTTTCATCTAGGTCTAAAAGGCACCAAAAACTTAAAGCTAAATTTACCACAGGCAATCTGCCAGAGAATGGTACATAAGGTTATAATAACAGGTGACATGCTGAAACTAGCAGACAGAACAGACCCCATGCTGAACTCCAAGCATAAACCAAGATGCAACTGTGCATGCCAACCATGCCAAGAGATGAGAAGGAATGGATGTGAAAACCCACACAGATGCAGAAAATGTGCACAAGAATGGCTGGACAAACTAGGCTATAAGTGGTCACCCAAGGTTCCAACAGATGAGAGGAACCAACCAGAGAGAGAGATATTACTACAAGACCATGAAGGAGGGACCACTTTCAACCCAGAAGTAGTAATTAAATCCTCTCTAAAAGAGAGCTTCAGAGTCTTTCTGGAAGAAGAGGACGATGAACAAGTAAACAATATCAACTATTTGAGGAACAGGGGACCACTCCTGCCAGCAATAGGAGCATATACTGACAGATCATGTTTGGACAATGGAACGGTTACTGTGGTAGCAGGGGCCAGGATATGGTTTAGAAGAAATGATGAGAAAAACAAAGCACTGAGGCTGCCAGAAAACCTACAACAATCAAACAACATGGAGGAGGCAATAGCTATTCTGAGAGCCACAATAATCGCCCAACCAGATGAACTCCTTATGATAAAGAGTGACTCAAAAATAATTCTTAATAGTTTGATGGTGAACCTTACCAGAAATGAGGAAAATGGATGGGTGGGATTGACAAACCAAGAGATCATGAGAAATCTCATAGCAAGACTGACAAGTAGGAAGGGACTCACCCTCCTCAAGAAGGTCAAAGGCAATGCTGGGATTGAAGGAAACGAAGGTGCAGATGAGCTGGCCAATAGAGGAGCAAGGCTGCTGAACCCTAGTAATTTAGACATAAGTCCCCCAAAAGGATATTCAGGAAGAGATGCTAAACTGGTGACCATCATACAAGCACAACTATATGAAGGTATATTGATACGATGGTGACAAGTAAAATAAATAAAGAGGGCTGAAAACTATAAGCCTCTAATGCTGAAAACTGTAAGCATAAAAACATACCTTGTAAAAAGAAAGCCAGTGAGCCCACACCAACGGCAGGAGTAACATAGTAACAGAAAAGCAATAACAATGTCAAAAAGCCAGCCTGATGACATGGGCAACTGCTGGGTGATAAGATCAAAGATCCACCACCCCATCAGTCTCTTGACATTTTCTGAACAGGTGGCTGTGCTTGATGGTGGCTGCCATCATGGATCAGTGATCTGTGATGTCATCAAGATCTCTGTGATCACATCACAATCTCAGGGTTGGCCAGACAGGTGGCTGTGCTCAGTGATGCCCACCATCATGGATTATTGATCCAATGATGAAGCATCAGTTGCGACCAAAGTAGCTCTGTTCTAATACTATCACCATTGCTGATTACCTGTGTCTGCCCGCAACCCCAGCTACTTTGATACCATGCGTACAACCCATGGAGAGGAAGGGATGGATAAGGGAAGGACAGGATGGCTGGGATGGGGCCAGAGGAAGAGTTATAGCTGGAAAAAGGCTAAACCATTCCTCCAGGATAGTCTGGACAACACCAAGGTGGTGTCAGCACCCCAGTTACATGCACAAAGTGGCAGAATCATGCAGAATGTGCTTGGTCCATGTGCATCAATGGAAGGTATAAAAGGGAGGTCTATTTGGGGATGTTGGGCAAGCAACTAGCTTGCCACAGTGTGGGATCCTCAGTGAGCGGATTCTTAGGCTCAGGAGCAGTGGTTGTCTTCCCAGGAATAGATTAGTTTTCATTTGGAATTGAATCTGGTTTTATTATCTTCCACCTAGTGTGAATAAAGAGCCAGTTCAAAAGCAAATAAACTACATATCATTTTGTTGATTACAAGTGTGCACATGTGCAACTGAGCCCAACACAACTAAGCAAATAGATTCTTCTTGATCTAATCATATAATCTTATCAATAAAATTAAATAAATCCTATTTCGCATCAATGTCAGAGAAGAAACCCACCCCACAAAGACAAGGAACCAGCACTCACCTTGACATGATGAGATGGGCAGTAATGGGAGTAAACGAAGAACTCCCAATGGATGATTGAATATGGCTATCAATATGAGACAAAGACCTGACAAGAGAGACATGTCAATTCCTCTGGAAAGTAATGCACAACGGCTACAAAGTGGGTAGCTACTGGGAAAATATCCCTGGTTACGAGAGAAGAGCCCTATGTGAACTTTGCGACAACGCGACAGAATCAATGGAACACATACTCACGGATTGCAGTGTCAGGCCAGGGAGAGGTGTGGAATCTGATCCGAAAGTTGCACAAAAAACGAGGAATGGGCCTCCCCAAGCCATCGCTGGGGGAACAACTGGGATGTACTCCAATAAAAAGGCAGTCGAGGAGGTATAAAAAGGGAGCAAATAGATTCTCCAAAATACTAGTATCCGAGGCATAAAGAACTATCTCACGGGAAGCAGATCCTGAGACGCTGCCCAGCGAAGCGGAGATCAAAAACAAACTGAAAAAAGCGATAGGGCAGAGATTAAAACTTGACTGCTTGGCAACAGATGAATCCTGCTCTGGTCAGAAGGCGAATGACGCGAAATAGTTCGCGATTCATGGAGAGGGTTCTTACCGGAAAATGTAGACCCCCTCAAGGCTTGGAGAACAGCGACCGAGGTTTTAGTGGGTATTGGTTAAACCTGAGTCCCACACAACGTGCGTAAAAGCGTTTCCTACGAGGTAGCTCCAAATCTTGATCAGCTAACGGAACAGACACATTGTATTACTCATATCCAAGGGAGGGGAGGTCGACCTTGTGGACTGTCCTCATCCCTACAGCGGTAACCACCAAAAAAAAAGCATTTGTTACACTGCCGCAGTCCGAACAAACCTGGTATACGTATGTCCGCACTACAACTCAAATCGTCAGGCGACACTGAGCTCTGTGAGATTCATTGTACATAACACTGTACTACATGTCATCGAACTGAGGAGTGGCGCTACCAGTAGATAGACTGGGCCCGTCGACAACAATATGTGGTCCTAATGAAGAGGAGGCTTATGGTACGATACTATGCGATGTGGTACAGCAGGCGCGAAGGAGGAAGAAGGATCGTAAGGCAAGTCACCATTCTTACCACGGCTGCTTTTATCCGTAACGGTCAGCGTCTGTGTCAGCCTAAACGGCTGTGCTTCACGTGACGAATCAGCTTGCCCGTGACCATATTTCTTTCGCAATCGTAGAAGACAAAACCCGAGGATAATTGCCACAAGGGCAAGACCGCCAACTACGCTGCCGGTAATGATACCAGCAGAAGAAGAGCGAGCTTGTGGAGCAGTTTTAGATGATGGTTGGGGAGTTGAGGAAGAAGATTGAGAAGGGAAAGAAGCAGGAGATGATAATAATGATTGTAAGCCGGGTGTAGTTAAGAACGGAGGGCCTGATGGGGCAAACGGTGACGAGGAGATGGTGACGAGGAGAAAGTCCAACGATAAGGGCGTTGATTGCAGGGTTTTGTCACCTAAGTACGTGACTACAAGCTTATTCTGTGTCGCCGCCAAATGAGGTGTTTCGAAGAGCAGTACATTCGTCTGAGTGACACTGAATGGAGGTGTGTTCCCAACTGTGGCAGGTTCGCCAGCGATGCCATCAATGACGACTGTCGAATTTGTAGGCTTTAGTGGCTCATTTCGCAAAAGCCACCCATACCATGCAACATGAGTGCCTGAGAAA
>JAGGAQ010000668.1:0-10608 GCA_017657225.1 Termitomyces sp. T69sscA | reverse complement strand
TCTTTTCTGTACTTTTATTAAGTCCTCAGTTGTGGAGGCTAGATCCAAACTTTGAGTCCCTCTATCAAGGCTTTAACCGATTGAAGTGAAATTGAGAGTCCTCCAACTAAGGCCTTAAATGAATTTCAGTCTTGAGTTAATTAGTCATTGGGTCATTAAATTCTTTGGATTGTATATGTTGTAGATTCAGAATTGTTAATGTTGGATATATCGAGTTAGTTGTATGCAGGTAATCCATGCTTTAAATTGGCCCAACAAAGCTTGAACTGCATGAAGTGAGGTTAGAGCTGGAATCAAACATTGAGTTAGTTTGCCATCAAGTTCACTGAATGAAGTGACATTGAGGCTAGATTTGAGCTTTGAGTCTTCTCACTGAAGTCTTAACCAAACAAAGTGAGGTTGAGGCTGAATCCAAGCTTTGAGCTGGCAAGGCCTTAATCCAACAAAGTGAGGTTGAGGCTGGAGCCAAGTTTTGATTTCTGAATTGAGGCCTTAACCAAGGCCAAGCAAGGTTGAGGCTGGATCTCAGTCTTGAGTTGTTCAACTGAGGCCTGAACTGAATGAAGTGAGGTTGAGGCTGGATCCAAGCCTTGAGCTCTCCAATCAAGGCCTTAAGTGAATAAAGTAAAGTTGAGGCTGGATCTGAGCCTTAAGTCCCCCCAACCAAAGCCTTAACTGAATGGATGAAGTCTTAACCAAATAAAGTGAGGTTGAGGCTGGATTCAAGCCTTGAGTCCCCTCAACTGAGGCCTTAACCGAACGAAGTAAGGTTGAGGCTGAATTCAAGCCTTGAGTCCCCCAACTGAGGCCTTAACTGAACGAAGTAAGGTTGAGGCTGGATCCAAGCCTTGAGTCCCCCCAACCAAGGCCTTAACCGAACGAAGTGAGGTTGAGGCTGGATTCAAGCCTTGAGTTGGCCAATCGAGGCCCTAACCAAGCGAAGCAAGGTTGGAGGTGGAATTAAGAGGGGGTTTGGGGGTGAAGCCCCCAAAGTAGCGGAGCTCCCCACTGCTAAGACTCAGGCCAAAGGCCCAAGGCATAGCTTGTATACATACCATGATGTGATAAATAATGACTCACTGAATGACCACCTGATATCAATGCCCATATCAGTTGGGCTGGAAGGCAAGGGAGTGAACCTGATGAATGAGGCCTTGGCACATGAAAAAGGACAAGTGATGGTGCCAGAAGTAAAAGGCCATAGCAAAAGGTAGTTCCCCCTGCAAAAACTGGTTGGGCTGAGACCTCCAAGGAGTTTGTGGCCTGAATGACAAGACGTTTCCAAATAAAAGACTCACTATCCAAATCCCAGCACAGAATCAAAAGATAAATTCAGACAAGCCAGATAAGGAGGTTAATGAGAGGATCAACAAATACAAGATCATGGACCTAGAACAGAAACATGAGCAAGATCTGAGCAAAAAATCAAATTGACTACAGCAGGCAATTTAGATACTTGATCCTGTATTGCTAACTGAATTGATGGCTGGAGGACGTGAGCCAATAGACCTGCTCACCAGCATACAGGGCAAATATAGTGACAATTCAATACTATCACTTGTGGCCAACAATCCACATGAATACAAAAACTTTGAATACACCAAAGATTAGCTACTATATATGGTCACTAACAAGGGAATATTGTGCATACCTTCAATAATAGTTGCAGGCTGAATATCCGCAAAATTGTGATATCAGAAGCACATACCCTATTAGCCCAGTTAGGTGCAAGAAAAACATTAACTTACCTGCATGAACACATGCGGTGGAAGAATATGAGCCATGATGTGCATGCATTTTGTGAAACCTGTGCCATTTGTGCCCACCGTAAATCCACAAACCACAAACTGTATGGCCTATCAAACCCACTACTGGTACCAACTCAACCCTGGGAAGTAGTCAGAATAGACTTCATAGAACCATTGCCAGAGTCAAGGACTGTGATGCAGTATACAACTTGCTAATGGTAATAATTGACCACTTAACTGCTATGATCCACTTAGTGCCAAGCCACACTAGCTATACCACCAGAAACATCACAGAGCTGATCTTTGTGGAGGTATATAAATTGCATGAACTGCCTAAAGCCATATTTAGTGACTGAGATTCATACTTTACTAGTATATTCTGGTCACACTTATATGAGCTCCTAGGCACCCAACTTCAGATGTCTAGCACATATCATTCCCAAACAGATGGGGCTACAGAATGTGCTAACCAGACAGTGACCCAAATGATCAGACAGTGTGTGAGCTTAGACCAGAGGGATTGAGTGGCAAAACTTCCTACAATTGAATTTGCCATCAATAGCATGAGGTGTCAGGGGACCTCCCTTTTACATCCTTTTCCCCTCAGCCATGCTTCACTTTCACTCACTTCCTTTGCCTTTCTTCTCAACTCGTCAAGTTTCTCATTGGTCAGACCATGGGAATCTACTTTCTTATTGGACATTCCTCTTTGGCTGGATGGACACACAGCCACTACTGGCAAAATTCAATGTGAAGGCGGGTTCCAAAAGTAAAGAGCCTTCCCAGAGGCCTCTGCGCATAACAGGCATCAACTGTGATACCTGAGGCTATCATTGGCTTGGCGCCAGGGAGCTGGCAGATGCCAAGTTGAGGATGGTAGGGCCAATGGTTTCACTTCCTGTGCTGTCCTCTCATCCAGTCCAGCTTGGCTGCAGCACAGGTGAGCGCTTCATGCCTCTTGCCCCATTACATTTCCATTATGTCTCATTCATCATTCAGTTTGGAGTAGCGCATCACTTCTTCATTTACTTTCTGTTAATTCCTCGCTACTCCTCTCGGTGAGACACTTCATTGACAATGATCTGATGAGGCAAAACTCATCTCTCACCTCAGGCTCTCGAGCTCAAAATTGTATTATATATATTCAAACAGAGCTTGAGATCTTGTAATGTAAGCTTTTATGTTGAGACCTGGCGTTTTGACTCTCACTCAGTTTCAACTTAACTTTTAGATCTATTGCCTTTGTATTCATAGTCTCTTCATAAATTTTTTTGTTCTCCCACCCACCTCACCCTATCTTACAAATTTATCATTTCACTAACATTACCTACCATACTTACATTACTAGCCAGCATCTTGTCGTTTTCTCTCCACACTTATAAATGCACATGCCCAGATTCAGGCTAAAAACATCCAAATGGACAAGCAGCAGAGGTGTCAGCATATGATTTGCGGTCATGTGGCATGTGCATGACCTCTGCATGTGCTCGGATCATGTAACAAACTATTTTCTGTTGTCTGGCAGAGTGACTCCTTAGACTTGTTCTCTTTGGATTTCCCTCTGCCAGGTTAGTACCTTACTAGCTATTTGTGACATACCTTTAATATACTTTGGATTTCCCTCTGCCAGCTGTGTGACTGAGCCACAGCCTCCAGAGGTCACCCTGACATGAGGTGTGAAAGTACAGGGTACTCACCTATCTTCTTGAATTATGGCCAAATGCCTAGGACAATGGTCTGGTGACCTACAGGTAAGAATGAATATCCCAGTATATGTGTTTTTGCCCAGTGTTTAAAGTCTGCAATCCTAGCCACACATAGCAGTATACTGGCAGCAAGAATAAAACAGACAAGAAATGCAAACTGCAAAAGGATTCCAGTCCCCTTCAAAGAAGACAACTTTGTCTACATGTCAGCCAAAAACATGACCTTTCCTAAAGATTTGGCATGTAAGCTGATCCCCAAGTTTGTGGGGTCACATTTACTTCTCAAGGACTTTGGCAATCATTCCTTCCGAGTCCAGCTTCCAGCTCATATGCAACAGCAAGGAATTTATGACTTATTCCATGCTTCTCTGCTTTGAGTTCACCATCCCAACAACAACTGCAGGTTTCCAGAAAGATTATACTCCCAAGTGGTCACTGAAGTCAAACCAGATCTAGCCATGCAGGGTCTAAAACTGATGTAATTTTTGAGGTACTATAGCATGCTGAAGATAGAGTTTGTGTTGTTGTCTATTCAGAACAGATATATTCAGAAAGCATAGCACATGTATTATTTATTCCAATGTAACAATCATCATTGCCATCTACTTATTGTGTTGGGAATAAGTACAACATCTCAAAGCGCTATACAAAAAGGGGGTAGAGTCAATGTGAGATCACCCATATTGTGATAAGATGACACCATCAGCAAACAGAAGAGATGATAACCCCCTTGCGGCATATCAGGACGCAAAATATCCATGAAACAGCAGTTCCAACATTTCCAAGTACATTGACACAATGAGTTCCAAAGATCTCCAGTAATGCATGAAAGCATCAGAGGACCAATGTCCCAGAATCTTCATAATATGAGGAGGAATCCTGGACAACAAGAGGTGCGTTGTACCTCCAATTCTGAAGCAGTGGCCTGTAACTCTGCCAAAACCACCAGTTCGCAAGATCTCATTAATCCATGCTATGAGTCATCACTTAGTCAAAGGAATCCTCTTGCCTGTATGTGAAGTGTATAACACCAAAATGTTGCTGCCTGACACATGATTCATATGTTAATGATATTCCAATGCATGAATGGGATCCAATGTTATCTGCTGGCACAAGACTACATTACATCTTCACCTTTCACCCCTCCCATCTTTGTGTTTGGCAGGTGCAAAACATGTGATTTTTGTAATGTTGAAGACACTTTTATATCATCCCATTTAGGAAGCAGGTGCGGGATTATAACCTCCTTCATTTGTTGCAAATATTTCCTGAGACGGATTTGAGCCCAGAAACAAACCACAGTGATACAAGGTTGTCCAGAATGAGAATAATAAAAACAGAGAGCTGAAAATGGTAGGCTCAAAAAAAAACCCATTGAAAACAGTAGATGGGATGTACCAGCATGAAAAGAACCAATGAACCCACATTGACAATGAAAAGACCCATTGACAAGACGACAGGACATCAAAAGCCAGTTTCTGATGGCATGGGCAACTGCTGGGTGATGGCATCAATGATCCATGACCCCATCATGATCTTGACATCTTCTGGACAAGTGGCTGTGCTCAGTGATGGCTGCCATCATGGATCAGTGATCCATGATGATATCAAGATCTCAGAGATTGCATCACAATCTCAGGGTTGGCCAGACAGGTGGCTATGCTCCATGATGGCCACCATCATGGATCATTGATCCACTGATGGGACATCAATCATGACAAAAGAGCCTCTGTTGTCGTATATACCACTACCATTACCACCAGCGCTCACCCACAACTCATCCGCCTCAATACCATGTGCATAAACCCATGGAGAGAGACAGATGGAGGATGAGGAAAGGACTGGGCAGCCAGGACAAGGCTGGAGGAATGGTCAGAGCTGGACAAAGGCTAAACCATTCCTTCAGGATGGTCTGGACAACACCAAGGTGGCGTTGGCACCCTGGATACGTGCACCAAGCGGCAGAATGATGCAAGATATGATTGGTCCATGCACACCACTGGGAGGTATAAAAGGAGGGTATCATTAGGGACGTGAGGCAAGCAACTAGCTTGTCACGGCACAGAATCCCCAGTGAGTGGAGTCTTAGGCTCAGGAGCAGTAGTTGGTCTTTTCAGGAATAGATTAGTTATTATTTGGAATTGAATTTGATTTCATTATGTTCCTCTCAGTGTGAATAAGAGCCAGTTCAAAAGCAAATAAACTATATATTATTTTGTTGATTACAAGTGTGCATGTGTGCCACTGAGCCCAACGCAACTAAGGAAATAGATTTGTTTTAATCTAATCATATAATCTTATCCATAAGATTAAATAAATCTAATTTTGCATCAACAGCTGTGGCCCAGACACAAGAATCCAAACCAGAATTGAAATCCAGGTGAGTACCCAAGAAATGAAGCATATCTGCTGATACTGGTGGGCGTAGCTTCCAAAAGGATGAATTCAGTCATAACTTCTCCACACCCTTGATCACGTAGTCCAAAAAGACTCCACCAAGGTATTCATGTCCGCTCTGGATGTGCCAAGCCCAAATACCATCGCATTTATTCCCAACAGATTGACCTGCCATCTTCCCTGCAAATGATGCCGCATACTTGCACAGAATGGATTCAGGCACTGGGAGAATGTCATTTGTTGAGATGCCGCACAAGCAACAGAAACGTAAGAATTCATTCACTGCTGCAGAATATCTTGCTGAAGTGGATGCCTTCCACGCGTGCGCAAACGTGTCCTGCACTTTTACTTTTTTCAACATTGGTTGGCCCTCCATCTCAGACCTCCAGTTTCCTTGCCACCCGCAGTGGTCCAACAGGACTCGGATATGGGTGAAACCGGTGATTTTGTTCTGTTGCGGAGAAAGAGACCTCAGGCAAACACCTTTCATTACTCCTGCAAAGGTGATTGACCTCTTCTCTTGCCTTCGTGCATATGAATTCACTCCTTGTATTTGCTGTATCGGTCATCTTGTGAAGTGGGCTGACAGGATGCCCAGGCCTATTATGAAGGAGAAGGAGATTGTAGTGACTGACAATGCCCACCAATACACCAGTCCATCACATTTAGGTTGTGTGCAAGTATTGTGGTAAATGAATGAAGACACATTCTCGGCGCCAAGGCAGACCAAATCCGAAAACATGAGAGTACGATGTAAGGGCAAGCTGACACATTCATCCTCTTAAAGTTGCAAATGAGTTTAAAGTGACACAGAAAGTCATTCTGCCAATGTAGAGAAGGATACATGCTGGCGAACATAAGGTTCTAAGTATGTAGATAAGGCGGGGGGTGAAGAATACAACAAATGCCTTGAGGGAAAAACACTGCGATGGCACATTTTTGGGTGTCATTACTGCAAAGGTTAGAACCTTCCTAGCAAAGCAGTCCAAGATGGAATGGAACTGCAATCTGTGAGTTGTAGTTCAACAAACAGTGCCAGTAGGCCATAGGCCTGGAATGGGACCAGCTGGTAATGCACCAGCAGATAAGGAACTCTTGTATGGGACTGGAATTGGCCAATCTGGACCAAAGGCAACGTGGGATACCTTACCAAAGGTGGGTCCTAGCAAGGCCACATTTGGTGGTGGTGATGCAGGATACAGATTTGGTGGAGGTGCACAGCAGTGCTACAACTGTGGCTGGCCAGGTCACTTTTCTAAGGAGTGCACAGTGCTGAGAGCACAAGTACAAGTGGCCCATATAGCAGCAGTGGAGAGCAACACTGACAGCAACATTGCTGAGGAACTCAAAAAGCTTGTGAAAGACAAGGAAGCTTTTCAAAATGTGTGGGAGCAATTCACAGTTGATGATGCCGAAAGCATTCAGATTGACAAAGACAAATACATTGTAGTGATCACATATAACAATGACTATTATACTTGTGATGACAGGGAGGAGCATAACTTTGCTCTGAGCGAGCACCAGGGAGGATGGACACATTTGTATATGACATGTGACTGACTCTTTAGAAGGCAGCTGATAAGCCGCAGCAACCACACTATACTCCTCAAGAGAAGGAGTGTCTGGTGATCTACATGGATGTCAACAGACATTCAGCTTGAATATTGTGAGAGCATGGAGGCATGGATTGGCAGCAAGGTGAGAAGGTGAGCAAGAGTGGGGCATAGCATGTGGAGGTTGGACTGGTAGTGATGCATGGTTGTGATGCATAATGAGCATCTTGGTGGTAGTCAGGAGAGGCATTAGCATGGACTGGGGGGAGTGCCGGGGGTTGCCAATGCCAGCACTGATGTGGCAGCTGCTGTAAAGGCAACCTCTGGGAGTTGTGGCTCAATCACACAACTAGCAGAGGGAAATCCAAAAGTTATATTAGCCGTGATAATCAATGATACAATAGTAACTAATCACCTAGCAGAGGAAAATCCAAAGAGAACAAGTCTAAGGATTCTCTGCTGCTTGGTTCAGTGCATCAGTGGGCGGAAACAACTGTACAGGTGACCAAAGCTAAACTTAACCTTGGATAATGCTTGAACAGGGAGTGCAGGAACTTCTGGGGCTTTTCTAAAAAGGAAACAACCTCCGGAAATCTCTGGAGGTCTAGAGTGAGCCCTGGGAATTTCAGGGAGTGGCATAGGAGATGGGTTGGGGCATAGTGATGTGCCAAAAATGGAACTCAAATGGGAGTCTCCTGATAGCTGTAGTTGGGGGAAGTGCTGGGGATAGCTGAGGCTGGCACTCATATGGTGGTTGCAGGTGGTGATGACTGGGGAATACTGGGGGTGGTGGTGGCTGATGACAGTGCCAGGAGCTGCTGAGGTGGCTGGTCTGGTAGCGGTCTGGGCCCAGGACAGTTGTGGAGATCAGTTTGGGGAGGTTGGAGTCCCAGGGCTGGGGCTGAGTGCAGGAGGTTGGTAGCAGGTTGTGACATAAACAACAAGGTTATTATCAACAGAGTTGCATTGAAGGCTGAGAGAGTTGTCCTGGCAGACATTGATGGCCAGCTACAATGGTACAGGACCATGAAAAAACATTGTGATGGTCACAACTGATTGAAAGGTTGCAGGAGTGCAACAGTGGAGAACATTGGCAAGGAGTTGGCTCCAGTGGCCAGCCTACTAGCAAATTTGCCAGCAGTACTGATGTTACAGGATGAGTTAAAAAGAACTCTGGAAATGGGGGAAGGGCTGGACAAGCCCTGTGGAGCAGGTAGAAAAGCTGTGAGGAAGCCTGATAAGGCCCATCCACCTAATAATACTTATGCAAAGCAAGTGGTCTTAAAATTGTTGGAGTGTCAACCCACAACTTCCAGGGTGAAGGTGGAGGACCTCATAACAGATGAGATCCAGGAGAGGTTGAGCCAGCAAAGTGCTGTGAGTGTGGCAGGAACAATGGAGAGTGTGTGATCCTTTTGGAATCAACCAGTACCACCACCAGACATGCAATGGGCCTACAACCTGCACATGCCAACTGAGTGGAACAAGATGGTTGCCTCCATGATGGTGCACAGGTGGGCTGGGGTGTGTTGACCCATGGGGGAAGTGTATTGTCAACCTTATGTTGACAAAATATCCAAACCTTTGGATGTACTGTTTGATGGTATGTTGCTAAAGGCAAGAAATGTGCAGTGGTTGAGGATCAATGGTATCAAAGCCTCCACTGGGGCTGAGGTTGTAGAACACTGGGGAGGTGCATTTGCATGTGCTCAGAGAACAATTTGAACCTAAGGTTCAACTGTGCTGGAAGCGTGTGGACAAAGGAAATCAGAAGGCTCATGGCCTATTAGACGAGGACATCCCATGACTGTGCCAGCAATGGCAGCAAGAGTTCATGGAGATTGTCAATGGAACAAAAGAGGAACTTCCTCCATGGAAGGAAGTAAATCATGAGATAAATCTCATAGACAAGACAAAGCAGTACAAGTACTATTTGCTTCGCTGTTTATGAGCACTTCAGGAGCAGCTTTGTGAAAAAATGAGCTGACATATAAATGCAAAGTGGTGGGAACCATGACCAGCAGTGCAAGCTGCACTATACTGTGTATTTCCAATAAAGATGGGATGCTACAGACTGCTTTGGATGTGCATCAGTGCAATGACAACACTATCAAGGACGTGATGCTATGTCTCAATTGAGAAGTTATTCTGGACTCATTACTTACATTGTTAACTTCTTATCAGACATAACTGCATATACTGGCCTTCTCATGGCCATGACCCAGAATGGGTCTCCTTTTCATTGGCAATCGCTGCATCAGCGGTGCTTCAAGATGATAAAACAAATCTGCACTAAGATGCCAATTATTTGTCCAATTGATCCATGCCTTGATGAGCCTATATGGCTCATCTGTGACACCTCAAAGATGGGTGTAGAGGCCATGTTTGGCCAAGAAAAGACTTGCCAGACCTGCAGACCTGCAGGGCTTATGTTGTGCAAGTTCACAACTGCACAACAGAATTATGCAGTACATGAGTTAGAGACACTTGCTATGTTGGAAGCCTTTCTAGAAAGGAAGGATAAATTAATGGGCTACAATATCCATATCATTATGGATCATAAAGCTCTAAAGTTTTTTATAACTCAAGTGCACTTGTCACCATAACAGCATCAATGAATCAATTATATGTTGTGCTACCAGTTTGACATAACCTATGTCAAAGGAGAAATCAATAAAGTTGTGGACTGCTTGTTGCAATACTTTGAGAGTGATACCCATGAGGATGTTCATGATGGCAACTCGTTTACCTGATGAGCCCTGCAGGATCATGTCAGGTTCTGCTGACCATGGGGGCTCAGTCCACTGCGTGAATACCTTACATGGTGATCACCGTGTACACAGACGCAGAGCACAGGGAGGGTGTGAGGCGTAGGAGACCAAAGCAGGGCAGGGGCGGTATGTGGGGGAGTGCCCGTAGCGCCGGCAAGTGGGCGAGTGCCGGGGAGGGTGGAGGACAAGTGCTGGGGGTTGGTGCGAGTCCCAGGAGTACAAGGGGATGGGACGAGCGAGCGCCGGTGAGCGAGCGAGTCCTGGGGATCAAAGAGATAATGGGCGTGGAGACTTAGTGAGTTCCGGGGATGGAAGCGGAGTCAGAGAAGTTAAGTGGCCAAAAGAGGAAAGAGTCGAGATAAGATAAGGGGAGATGGAACAGATTAAGTCGAGAAGAGGGGCCGGGAACAGAAGAACCAAGAGAACTTAGAGT
>JAGGAQ010000667.1:0-10619 GCA_017657225.1 Termitomyces sp. T69sscA | reverse complement strand
TCTGTATCCTACTTCCAAAATTCCACTGTGAACTCAATTTCATTGAGTTCTTCTGGGGAGCAGTCAAAAAGTATTTGTGTGACCGTTGTGACATGACCTTCAAAACCTTAAAGACAAACATGCCACAAGCTTTGGCATCTGTTCAGGTTGCAACAATCTGAAAGTGGGAGCATTGTATGCACCGGTGGATAGAGGCTTACAGAGAGGGACTGGGTACTCAGGATGCACAAGCAAAGGTAAAAGAGTTCAGTTCCATCAAGTATAAGTCACATCGGCATGTACCAGAGACAGTTGCGCAGACTTTTGATGTATAATAACGGAATTTCCTTTTTTGGAATTTCCTAATATAGTAACAGCAAAATCAACCCCTGAAAAAAAATGTATCTCTGTCAGTTTTGACAATATCAAAAATCTGTCTTGAGGTTTTGTTCTCCTTACTAAAAGGAGCTTTTTGGCAAGACAGTTAAGAAAAATATCATTTTTTCAAGGAGCAATATTATTTGTTACATTTTGGTGGTGACTAAGTGACCTGCACCATATGCCAATGATGCAAAAAGCCTGGGCACTTTACCTAACATTGCCCACTGGGTCTGAAAGTGCACTACTTCTTGACTGCAGAGCAGGAGGAGCTTTTTTGGCAACTGTTGGCTGCAAAGGATGCTGCTGGAGCCTCCTCACCAAACAAGCTGGTATCAGAGTCAACCCAGGAGGAAAGTGGCACATGCACTCCTCTTCCAGGTCAGGAGGAAGATTTTTAGTTAAGCGACAGATGAGAAGTATGCTTCTGTCACCAAGTACTAACAAGTTCACATGTTTGGTAGTAGAGAATGCAAATACACGCTCCATTGTCAATCATTCTAAAATGGAAGAACCTCCAAGCACCCTTTCAGATGAAGGTCTGGCCAAAGGTCTGATCAACTGATCTTTGAAACAGATCCAGGATAGCCAATCTCATTATTTCACAGCCACCTTTTTAGCTATCGCTTCATTGATGGGTGGTGTTGTCAGGTTCCGCTGACCACAGGGGCTCAGTCCACTGGGTGAATACCTTATGTGGTGATCACCATGTCCATGGATGCAAAGCACCGGTAGGGCGTGAGGTGTAGGAGGCTAAAGCGGGGCAGGAGAGGCATGCTGGGGAGTGCCGGTAGCGCCGGACAGGTGGGCAAGTGCCGGGGGGGTTGAGTACAAGTGCTAGAGGATAGGTGCGAGTCCCAGAGATGCAGGTGGGTTGAACGAGCGAGCGCCGATGCATGAGCAAGTCCTGGGGTTCAAGTAATAACGGATACAGAGACTTAGTGAGTCCCAGGGATGGAAACAGAGACGCGGAAATAAAGCAGGCCAAAAGGGGAAAGGGTCGAGATAAGATAAGGAGAGAGGGAACAGAACAAGTTGAGATGGGGAACTGGAGACAGAGGAGACAAGAGAACTTAGAGTCGAGAGAGAGAGAAGAAGCAAAGTAGAATGGATTAGAGTGTGAGACAAGTAGAGATGAGGCAAGGAGGCAATATGAGGCGAGTACAATAAGAAATAAAGCAAGTGGAAGTGATGAGACCGGGACGCATGAGAAAACAAGACAGAGACAAAAACACAATGAAACAATACAGGACTACGGTAATATCAAGATTAGAGTACTACTTAGCTCAGACCCAGGTTCCAGTGGCGGGTCACAGCACCGAGACTTGGGGTGAGACCCAGAGGCCATGCAGGGCAGGGTTGAGACATGTCGCACAGCATGGAGGTCTCACACTGGGAACGCAGAAACACATGGTGGTGGGGCGGTGAGGAGGGGAGCAGGAGCGGGGCGTGGCATGCGGAGGTCAGGTCAGCGGTAATGTGTGATTGTGATGCGTGATGGGGGTCTCAGCGCAGACCAGAGGTGACAGGTGTTGCTGGTGCCAGCGCTGATGTGGCGGCTATGGGCAGTGTGATAGCCAAGGCTGGCGCTGATGTGGCGGTCACAGCAGTGATGGCCGAGGGGGATGCTGCAAGTGGCAGTGGCTGGTGGCAGTGATGGGCAGTGATGGCCAGAGGCTGCCGAGGGGGTTGGCCAAGTAGTGGTCCAAGCCCAGGGCAGTTGTGGGAGTCATTTTGGGGAGGGTTGGAGTCCCAGGGCCGGGGCTGAGTCCTGGGGGTCAGTAGTGGGTCATGACAGGTGTGATGGCTGCTTCTTCACTTTCCAGCTTTTTCATAGGCAGTCATGTTTCTTATGCTGAGGTTTCTGGTGTATGTCTTCATTGAGGTGCATTTCGCATCTACAGATTTTAACACTGGCTTACAGGTTTCAGCCATTTAGGTTAGAATCAATATCCTAGACACCTAAATAATACAGACTTAGTAAGTCTGTTGTCTATGGTACAGTTGGTTATATGTATAATATAGAGAAGATGTCAGGTTCCGCTGATCACAGGGGCTTAGTCCACTGGGTGAATACCTTATATGGTGATCACCGTGTCCACAGACACAGAGCACTGGTAGGGTGTGAGACATAGGAGACCAAAGTGGGGCAGGAGTGGTATGTAGGGGAGTGTCAGTAGCGCCGGCGAGTGGGCATGTGCTGGGGAGGGTGGAGGACGAGTTCCGGGGGTAGGCACGAGTCCCGGGGGTACAAGAGGATGGAATGAGTGAGCGCCGGTGAGCGAGCGAGTCCTGGGGTTCAAAGTGATAATTGGCGCAGGGACTTTGTGAGTTCCAGGGATGGAATCAGAGATGCGGAAATCAAGCAGGCCAAAAGGGGAAAGGGTCAAGATAAGATAAGGGGAAAGGGAACAGATTAAGTTGAGATGAGGAGTCGGAGACAGAAGAGCCAAGAGAACTTAGAGTAGAGAGGGAGAGAAGAAGCAAAGTAGAATGGATTAGAGTACGAGACGAGTAGAGACGAGGCCAAGAGACGATATGAGGCAAGTACAATAAGAAAAAGAAACAAGTAGAAATGATGAGACCAGGACGCATGAGAAAACGAGATAGAGATGAGAACACAACAAAACAGTACGGGGCTACAGTAATATCAAGACTAGAGTACTACTTACTACTCTATGACTTATATACTACGCAGTATGTAGGCCCTGAGGCTCAGGCCCAGGTTCTAGTGGCGGGTCACGGCATGGGGCTTGGGGTGAGACCTGGGGGCCGTGCAGGGCGGGGTGAGGTTAAGACATGTTGCGTGGCATGGAGGTCTCACACTGGAAATGCAGAGACACGCGGTGGTGGGGTGGTGAGGGGGGAGCGGGAGCGGAGCATGGTGTGCAGGGGTTGGATTGGCAGTGATGCGTGATCGTGATGCATGATGGGGGTCTCGGCATGGGCCGGGGGTGACAGGTGGTGCCAGCGCTGATGTGGCAGCTATGGGCGGTGTGATAGCCGAGACCAGCGCTGATGTGGTGGTCACAGCGGTGATGGCCAGGGGATGCTGCAAGTGGCGGTGGCTGTGGTAGTGACAGGCGGTGATGGGCAGTGATGGCCAGGGATGCCGCAGGTGGCGGTGGCTGGTGGTGTTTGACGGCTGGTGATGGCCGATGATGGCCGGGGGCTGCCGAGGGAGTTGGCCAAGTAGTGGTCCGGGCCTGGGGCGGTCGTGGGGGTGGTTTTGAGAGGGTTGGAGTCCTGGGGCCAGGGCTGAGTCCCAGGGGTTAGTAGCGGGTTGTGACAAGTACGATAAGAAATGAAGCAAAGTGGAAATAACGAGACTGGAACACATGAGGGGATGAGACAGAGACAAAACACAATGAAACAGTATGAAAGTTACGGTAATATCAAGACTAGAGTACTACTTACTACTCTACAACTTATATACTATGCAGTAGGTAGGCCCCAAGGCTCAGGCCCAGGTTCCAGTAGCGAGTCGTGGCACCAGGGCTTGGGGTGAGACCTGGGGGCCATGCAGGGCAGGGTGGGGGTTGAGACATGTCACGCAGCGTGGAGGTCTTGCACTGGAAATGCAGAGACATGCAGTGGTGGGGCAGTGAGGAGGGGAGTGGGAGCAGAGCATGGCATGTGGAGGTCAGGTCGGTGGTGATGCGTGATGCGTGATTGTGATGCATGATGGGGGTCTCAGCTCAGGCCAGGGGTGTTGGGTGTTGCCGATGCCGGCGCTGATGTGGTGGTTATGGGCGGTGTGATGGCCGAGGGGATGCCAGGAGTGGTGGTGGCTGGTGGCAGTGATGGGCGGTGATGGCCAGAGGCTGCTGCAGGGGTTGGCTGGGTAGCGGTCTGGGCCCGGAGCGGTTGTGGGGGTTGTTTTGGGGAGGGTTGGAGTCCCGGGGGTCGGTAGCAGGTCGTGACGTGGGTTGTGACATGTTCCATTTCAGAACATTTTGCCAGGAAAGTCCCTATCTAACCAAACAAAGTGAGGTTGAGGCTGGATTTAAGCCTTGAGTTGGCCAACTGAGGCCCTAACCAAGCAAAGCAAGGTTGAGGGTGGAATTAAGAGGGGGTTTGGGGGCAAAGCCCTCAAGGGAGCAAAGCTCCCCACTACTAAGACTCAGGCCAAAGGCCCGAGGCGTAGCTCAAAGGTAAAGAGATATCATTTCATTGCAGGAAACGGTTTGGATGAATGTATATAATTTTCTGACTTTTACTACAAGAAGTTGCTTACATATTTCCCATCAAAAAAATGACATGGAAGTAGCATGACAGCTTTCTTCGTCACTTTTCCCAAGGGAAACACATTCCGGCCTCAGCAGTGATTGTAAACTCTTGATTCTCGACTCGGTGTCGGACCATTCTCATGCACGCGCGTTTACAATCCCACCTGTTGTAGGGCTAGATAAATCACACGGTTAACCTACCCCACGGCCCGGTTCTTCGGATTTAAGGAGCACTCTACCGGTTCACGGGTTCAGAAGATACTTCACCACCTGAAATCTTTGATTGACATTTCAATTGTGAGCGATTCTCGAAGCTGGATTCATTCCAATGATTGTTCTCTGATTCTTAACATACGACGATAACGGCCTTTTGGGAAGATAAAAAGAGGGAGATTGTTGGTAAGACCTTACGATAGTCATGAGGACTTTCATCACTGCATCTTTGCTTGTCTTCATTTCTAAAGCTTCTGCTCGAATATTCACGGTACTTTACTTTCATTGCGGTTATGTTTCTCACTAAGTCTTTATCAAGGTCTACAATGCTTGTCCTTTTACCATCTGGTAGGTACCGCAATGGTCCGTGTTCCTTTGACTTCACAGATGATTCCAATTAGGCCTGCGGTAAGCTGTCCTCCTTGATTCTGTCAATCTGCTTATTTTTCATCCAGATTTTCACTGATCTGAACGTAGCTCCAAACGTCCCGAACCAACCAACAGGGTATGCGCGTTTCCTGTCGATTTTGTCTATCATCTGACTCCCAGCTCATAGTTGGGAGGCCCCGGAATGGAGCGCAGTGAGTTTTTCTGTCCCAGATGATTGGAAGGCTGGGAGGATATGGGTATGATGTCCCTTTGATGCTGGCGTTCCACTCATTGCTGAACAGGCTCGGCGTGACTGCGACTTTTCCGTAAACCCTGGTCCCAATTCCTGCCTTGATGGAGGCTGCAATGGTGGTCTTCTCTGTGATCCACACACAGGAACCGTAAGTCGCTGCTTTTATTCGTTTTTCATTACCGCGAACCACAAGGGTTACAATGACAGGGCCTTCCTCCAGTTACAGTCGCTGAGTTTACTTTGCAAGGAGATGGTAACCGAGACTTCTATGATGGTAGTACTTGTGAAGATTGGTTTCCTTGTATTGAAGATCTCACCACACCTTAACAGTCTCCCTTGTTAACGGATATAATCTTCCCATGAGGATCACCAACAATCAAGGTTGTCCCATCGCTGACTGCCCGGTGGACCTTGGTCCAAATTGTTCGCCCGTTTCTTGATTCTGTTTTGAATACAAAGTTGATGATACTCAGGTCCGGAGCCTTTGAAGGGTCCGTTTAACTCCACCGGGTTTCCTGTCGGCTGTAAGAGTGCCTGTGTAGCTAACCTTGATGGAGATCAAGGTTTGCATTGCCAAAGCAAGATATGCATGTGATTGGCTGATAAGTTCTTTTGATGTCTAGCAAACTCTGCCAACTGCTGTACTGGTTCACACAACACTCCTGCCACCTGCCCCTCTTCTGGTGAGCTATCTGGTTCTGCAATTCTCTCGCTCTACCTCACTATTCACAAGGTGTGGCCTTCTACCCATATTTCAAGGGGAATTGCCCTAATTCCTATGCTTACGCATTTGACGAGTCTATCGGGTTGTTACCATGTATCTCGGCCCTTGCAGCTGACTATACGATCACCTTCTGCCCCTGATTGCTTCTGGGACAGAACATAAACAGCCTTCAATCTTGTGAAGGGAAGTATGACCATCAGTGCTGCGATTAATTCTAAGTCATTACTCTTGTGAATTGGTGTTTCTTGAACATGATTAAGATTGGACTCCATGATGTTTTGCATTACACGGATGCCTTGGTTGTATGTGCCGACACTAGTCCGTAACCGACCACGCGAATCGTCGAGCTGCTTTCTGATGTTGAGAATATCCGTGCAGAGCGGAGGAAAGCCAAAGCCAACAGAAATCAATACACTGGCATAAGGAATGATAGATGGGGAGGAACTTTTTCAGGCGGTGGGCGCCGGTTCGGTGGCTTTGGTAGCGATGGTGTCAGCGGAAATGGTGCGTCTTCCGTTATGCTGTGTTCTATGGGCAAGTTGCTCATACCGGCTTCTAGATTATGGTGCGTACAGCAGCGGTAGCAGCTCTTTCCGTGATCAGCCGCGCCGTGGATTCGAGGAATATAACGCGGGCGACGACGAAGACGTCACCCCGAGATCTCCGAGGATAAAACGCAACAAGCAGTGGTCGTGCTTCTACAGAAAGGTGCTTCTATACTAAGAAAGGCTAACCCTAGGGTTGTCCGTGCTTTTTTGAAGCTGAGGATCTCGCCTTGGCCACTCCCGTATGCGCGCGAAGAAATTCGACATAAGAACAGATCAAATTACGTCAGGCGATTTATTGTGTTTTCCAGAGGCTAACGACGGTGCTCACGCCACTGGCTGCTGTCGTTATTGAACGTAGTGAAAAGGACACAGAATTCTGACTTGGTCGCGTCGAAGATTTCATCACGTGCCAAGTGACGCGTGACGTCATATCCACACAATTATGCCACGTTCAAGATTATGAAGTTGTTGCCGCTTGAAAACCCACTGGACCAATTGCAACCGCCTGGTTACAACTACCGTCCTCTGCAGTTCGGATCTTCTGCATTTTGAGGAACTTAGAGTCATCATGCTGCTAACATTCTCCCCTCCCAAATACATGCAAGAGACCTCACTAATGGCACACCCAGAGAATGCGAATCGTCCCTACAATGACTTCGGACCCACCTCATCCGCGTAAGATTCTCGATATCGGAAACTATGGCCATGCTATCAGAATATCTAGCGTTGATCTTAGCCCTCTTGTTGACGCTTTCTCTTTTCTAATCTATTTCAATGAATCCTCACCCGCCCCTCACCATCCATGGGCGCTCACTGCATATCTACGGTAGTCTCTTGACGCCGTAACATGGTTCTTGGCATTCCGAATCACGTGGAACGCCCTTGAAACAGGATGTTGGTCGCAGTTTCCTACACATACTGATGTCCTCGTTATGGACCGCCCTCATACCACGCGGCCAATGTATAAGGTACTTGCTGTGCTCCTGGGCTTACGACCTCGATTGCACGTCTTTGTACGTACTCATGCTGGTCGTCACAATGGAGCACGTTGCTGGTCAGTTGCGTAGGCCAGGTATGAGCAGGTATGTGCAAGTATTTGAGGATGGGTAGGACTCGTGTGGGAAAACTGCCGACTTGATGAAACACAGAGACAACTCTGATAAATGTTCCATCCCTTGGGGGTTTCAGAGATGATGAACACGAGGTGATGCCGTCTGTAATGGAAATATAAGAGGAATCAATTTGCTAAATATCTCTATCCCAACAACTTCTATCAATACAATCTATCAATGAAACAGCGCGTGTACTAGGTACGATAACAATCCGGTAATATAATTGCAGTGGCAGCTTTGGAGGTAAGAGGTGCCTGGCACTTAGGCTGCTTCTCGGTCAAGCTTCGGCCCCGGCCAGACCATCGATATATCCTTGCATCGCGGGAAAAAACGGTTTCCTCCCTCTCTGACCTCAACGTTATGTCCTTTGTCGTACCAATCGGACAAGACTCTCAACTTTGTGCTCAAGCCAAGGAGGGACAAAGCTGCTGCAATCTCCTCAGAAACTGACATTTAAGGACCAAACGCATAGTTCTCTCGAATTGTCAGAGATTCTAGATAGATAAATCGTCAAATCACTGTGTTTTTATAGACCAGGCCGGGATCCAACGCCCTCCAAAGTTGAGGTGGCGAAGTTGATCTGAGCCCTGTACGAAGCCTGCCACACCTCAGTATCTGAAGCTTGTTTACCTCTGAATATGGGTGCTCGCGAGTTCAATGAAGCCAAAAGAGAATTAGAATATATCTTGCCGCTTATTACCAGCCTGTTTAGATGTGGTATCAGCCGCAGGGACGAAGACAAAGAATGTATGCCCACAGAAGATAGAAGTAAAAATGTTCGTCGTCCAGCTTGAGGTACAGGAATAATTGCACAGCAGCAGCGGCACAGGTCAAGGCGCCTGTCTCTAAAGCCATGCGAGTAGCACGGTGTAATACATGATTGACCCAAGCGAAGTCTTGCTGCACTTTCGACCTTAGCTGAATTTGTGTAAAGACTCTGTACCTCACGTATTCGAGTACGGCCTACCTGTATTACTAAAACCACAGTGATGAAGAGATCACATGCAAGACTGGTCGACAACCACCCCTAAGGTTGTCTGAGAATGACTATAGACGCCAAAATTTGAACACGCACAATGACTAGGTTTGATTCTTTGTCGGAAATTAAGGAGATTAAACTCTGGTCTTGCTTCAAATTGCCATAATTCACATCTGTTTCATCAATGAAAACAAAAGATGATCAGACTCACCGTGATCCCAAAGACGATTGCCATGGCAAAAGAAGCCAAGCTGGTCTGTACACCAAGTTATGGAAGGCTCTAAAATTCTTGCTCCATAGGACTCACGCTGAGTATCATGCCTACAACAGGAGCTATACGACCAGCGGATGAATCCAGGGTCCATACACGCCAGGCAAAGAAAAACTGAACAGGGAGCGCAACTGTAGATGTTATTTAGTATGAAACATGTTGATCCCGAAAGAAAATGATGTCACACCAGTTGCAGCCAAAGGCGACAGTGTACACAAGGCCCATGGTGGTATGGATGGAACTCCATTGCGTGATGATCCAACAGAGTTGACATAATTCAAGAGTGCCCTTAAGCATTAGTGTAAACTGAGAGTGCAAAGGTGGAACAATAGGCCAACCAGGCAATCAAAGTCGCGAACACAGTCTGAACGATATCAAGTAAGAATATCAAGGAAACTAAGAAAAAAGAGTCAGGCACAATAGTTATCACAAAACCTTTGAGAAAAGTACCTGTTAATTTGAGCACCATCCTGTCCTTGGGGAAATGAAGAATGTAGAAATAGACTTGGATTGACAGCATCCCAAGAAGACCTGCAAAATTCGATCTATAGAATGAACATACATCGCTCATGAACAATGTGACCATCTTACCGTAATTCAATAGGCTTCCAAGGAACTGCAAGAAGGTCAGTTCATATTGTCAACGCCTGGACAGGACAGCTTGCAAAGGCAGGAAAGCTGGAGTAACCATTAAGTCAGCAAGTTCACATATTCCGCCTGTTCACCAACGCTGGCTCGAGTGAAGTACTCATGACCTGGGTAAGAGCAAGGACGATAGACCAATTCACATTCTAAGGAATCAGATCACCTCCCTGATATACACGTTACACAGCACTTGAAACTTTGATCTCTGAGAAATCCAGGGGTCCGCGTCTACAAAAGGGGATTCCTTACAGTCGCGATGTTGGATGGTATTGAAAGAAAGCTTTGTTAGGAAGGGGATTCTAAACAATCATGATGAAGATGAAGTTTGAAGTAACCAAAGACTAGTCTCTTGATATAGCCCAGCCCATGCAGAGACCTGACTCAACCTGCGTCTATTACAAGGTGTAAGGAGAGGAGACGTGATCCTGGGCGGTTTCACCAGGACAACGTATTGAGTTAGGGCGCAAAAGAAGAGGGTGACTGGTGCGACCTCAACCACTCGACAGTTTTCTCACAATTTGTGATGGCATAGATGGCATAGATGGAGCGTTACAGATGATCAACAACGCAGACACAGCAGTTTGATGATGTTCTTGTTAAGGGTCGAGTGGAATGGCCAAGTGTGCCTGATGTCAACTCGTCACACACTGTAACGTTTTGCCTAAAATGGAACACGTCGGAATTGCACTCGACGAACCAATTGGACTATCACTCCCCACATGTTCAGAACACCCAGTCAATGAGAACTCCATGATTTGACCCCCTTCCACACCACCATAGATCAGATCCTAATTGTGTCTGTGTTTGTATAGGTACAGAATGCAGTTGATTATACTACAGACTGTAGAGTTACGATGTAAGTCCTCAGTCACTCCGGTAGGTATGAGTTCGACTGATTTATATTACCTGTAGAGTTACG
>JAGGAQ010000666.1:0-10660 GCA_017657225.1 Termitomyces sp. T69sscA | reverse complement strand
TCTTACGAGGTACGTCTACCGTTTTCGACGTTTTCTCACTGCTTACAGTTTTCAGCTTTCGTGAAGCCCTCGTATCAACATCCACCCTTGACTTTGCGTCAGCTTCCAACACTAGCCAGATGGAGACCACACTCACTCTGAGAGGAGTCTGCTCTGGCTTGGCCACCACATCTAAGGTGCTAAACAAGGCAACAACCAGGCTAGTAAACCCCCAATTGTTGCCCCAGCAACTGTGGTGGAGAGTACCACCCGTCCTTCATGGGCAAAGGTAGCAGTAATGCTACCATGCTCAGTAGCTGGAGTCTCTGCTGAGTTCAATTCCATAGTAGCACCAGGGCTCACCCATTTACAGCAGCATCTCCTGCAAGGATCATGAACCATCCTGGTAGAGGTTGTGTCACGACCCGCTACCGACCCTTGGGACTCAGCCCTGGTCCCGGGGCTCCAACCCTCCCAAAACCACCCCCACAACCACCCTGGGCCTGGACCGCTACCTAGCCAACTCCCCCGGCCATCACCGGCCATCACCGCCCGTCAACGCCACCAGCCACCGCCACCTGCGGCATCACTGGCCATCACTGGCCATCACCACCCACCGCCACCACAGCCACCACCACTCGCGGCACCCCCCGGCCATCACCGCCGTGACCGCCACATCAGCGCTGGGTCTTGGCTATCACACCACATCAGCGCCGGCACCACCCGTCACCCCCGGCCCACGCCGAGACCCCCATCATGCATCACGATTGCACATCACCGCCGACCCAACCCCCGCATGCCACACCCCGCTCCCACTCCCCCTCACCACCCCACTACCGTGTGTCTCTGCATTCTCAGTGCGAGATCTCCGCGCCATGTGACATGTCTCAACCTCACCCCGCCCCGCACGGCCCCCAGGTCTCACCCCAAGCCCTGGCACCGCGACCCACTGCTGGAACCCGGGCCTGAGCCCCGGGCCATACATACTGCGTAGTATATAAGTTGTAGAGTAGTAAGTAGGTACTCTAGTCTTGATATTACCGTAACCCGTCTTGTTTGTTGTGTTCCCGTCTCTGTTTTGTTTCCTTGCACGTCCTGGTCTCTTTACTTTTACTTGCTTCTTCTCTCGTCGTACTCGTCTTGTTTCGTCTCCCTGTCTTGTCTCCACTCGTCTCGTACTCTCAATTTATTCTCATTGTTCTCCTTTCCCTTTCTACTCTAAGTTCTTGTGGCTCTCTGTTCCCGACTCTTCTCTTCAACTTAATCATCTCCACCTCGTCTTATCTTATCTCGACTCTTTCCCCTTTCAGCTGTTTGACTTCCCCGGTTCTGTTTCCACCCCTGGGACTTGCTAAGTCCCCACGCCTGATTATCTCTTGATCCCCGGAACTCGCTCGCCACCGGCGCTTGCTCGTCTCATTCTCTTGCACCCCCGGGACTCGCGCCAACCCCTGGCACTCGTCCTCCACCCCCCCCGGCACTCGTCTCACTCACTGGCGCTACCTGGCACTCTTCCACACACCGCCCTCACCCTGCTTCGGTCTCCTACACCTTGTGCTCCTCCCAGTGCCCTGCATCTGTGTACATGGTGATCATCACATAAGGTGTTCGCCCAGTAAACTGAGCCCCCGTGTTCAGCGGAACCTGACAGGTTGATCAGGACGCGCTGGACACTCTGGTTGATCAGTCATCCAAAGATAACGTGGCGCTCAGGGAAAGAATCAATGCCTTCCTTGCCCAGATTGACATAGTGGAGGTGAACTTCGCTGCAGCGGAAGGTATAGTCCCAGTGCCCCACAAGACAGTTGTCAGGGGCATCCAATGTCTTGAGAAAGGGGGTTTTCTCTTTGAGCTTGACTCAGAAGAATCAGCAGTACGCTTCAGATTGTATGCACATGATCCTGAATGGAAGCTGGTAGAAACGTGCATTAGTGACTCAGCATGTATCCAGGAGAAGGCCAATCACCTAATCTTCTGGTTTGTGCCATATGTCAAAGGTTTTGACCCAACAGACCCAGTGACATCCATGCACTTGAGGGAGAGAACGGAATACCAGCAGGATCAATCACATCAGTGAGGTGGCTAAAGAAAATTGGAGACAGGTCGCCAACTCAAACATTGGCCTGCCTGAAGGTGACCTGCAACAATGCAGAAGTAGCTAACCATCTCCTCAGAGAACAGGTCTTTATTGCAGGCCACTTGGTGGCAATCAAGTAGAACATGAGGGAGCCACTGTGCTGCAACAAGTGCCAGCAGTATGGGCATATTCATGCATCTTGCAAAAGTACTAACCAGTGCAGCCACTGTGTGAGCAACGATCATGTATCCATGGACTGCCCAGTGGATGCAGCACCCTGCTGCGTCTCCTGTGGTTCAAACTCCATGCATGTGAGCTCCTCCCGTAGATGCCTGGCTTTCCTGAAATGATGCAAGAATCTGCACATGAGATACCCAGGAGACAGTATGCCATACTTCCCCACAGAAGACTCCCAGACATGAGTACTCAGTCCAAAGAAGAGTTCCTATGTGCCACCAACACCCACACCCTGGCTGTCAGCTGAACCCACACTGGTTATGAGGAGGAGGCAGACACCCATCCTGGATATCCTCAAAACAGGTTCCAGACCCAAACATGCAGCATCGATCCCACCAAAGCCTCCTAATGAGTGAAGCCCTATGCACACTGACAAGCTTACGTATCTGGCAGCAAAACATCTGCAAATCACTAATTGCTCAGGAGACAGTTCTTGTGGCAGCTGACCCAGGAAAGTGGGATGTCATAGCTCTGCAGGAACCATATTTGAACTGACTTGGCAACACCAGAGCAACTAGGAACTGGAGAGTCTGTTCCCCCCCCACTGACCAGCAAGATGGGAGCACAAGGGTCCAAACGGTCATCCTTGTAAATGCTAACATACCAATAGATGCCTTCACCTTCCTGGATGTACCGTACTTGGATATCACAGCTATATAATTCTCTAGTGCCAACGGCACCCTATCCATCTTCAACATTTACAACAATTGTACTAGCAACAGGTGCCTTGAGGCCCTATCCACTTTCCTAGCCTCCTCTTTGTCAGCAGCCTGTCCCACTGCCAACGAACACATGCCATGGCTTGGGGACTTCAACAAGCATCACCTGCTCTGGGAGACGGTGGAGAATCGCCACCTCAACTCCTCCAAGGATGAAATGCACCTGCTCCTCTGCCTTCTAGGGCAATACCACATGGAATTGGCACTACCGCCAGGCATCCCAATGCTACAGACAGTGAGCAACCGCTGGACCAGACCAGACAATGTTTGGTGTCAATGCAATAGTTCTGACCCCATTGTTTCATGCAAGGTAGACCCAGCGTTGCAGCCCACCTGCATGGACCACCTCCCAGTCATCACAGTGGTTGAACTATCCATGGCCTGGCAGAGCCCAGTCTCCACCAAGGACTTTTGCATGGTGGACTGGGATGTCTTCAATGTCACTCTCAAGAAGAAGTTGAACAGACACTCCCAGTCTCAGCACATCCAATCTAAGCATGAGTTTGACTCAAAGGTCTTGCTGCTAACCACAGCCATCCAGAAGACCATAAAGGATGATTCCATTGTGCCCACTAAGAGACCTTGCCCCACACCAAATGTTGGTGGAACAATGAGCTGACGGCTCTTAAGAAAGCGAGGGGCAAGGCCAACAAGCTTATAAATATTGTGATATTATTGACCACCCAGCAAAGCTTGAAGTGACCTGCCTCAATACACTGATGGCCGAGCGCATCCTACAGGCCAAGGAGGCCCATTGGGAGGAATGGCTGGAAAACATAGATGCATGGCAGATCTACACCGCCAACAAGTACGTTGTCTGGGAACCTACAGACATGTCCTCAGACCATATACCAGATCTGAGACAAGACTCAAGCGGATCAAGTGACATGGCCTGGGCCACCACAAATGCTCAAAAGGCAGAGATCTTAGCTGAGTGTTTCTTTCCTCCTCCACCCAATACCCCAATTGTACCCGCTTTTGCCTACCTGTGCCCCCCCCCCCAGACATACATCTCTTCAACTGCCAGTGTATCAGAACAGCAATTGGGCAACTCCACCCCTTGAAAGCACCAGGTCCTGATAGGATCCCAAATGTGGTGCTGAAACGTTGCATTGACACACTCATTGACCACTTATATCATATCTATTGCACGGTTTTAGAGCTGAACATTTATCACAAATCTTGGTTATTATCCACAACCTACATAAACCGGGTCAACCATTCTACAATGTAGCAAAGGCCCATTGCCCAATAGGCCTGCTCAACACGATTGGAAAACTCCTCTTGACCATAGTAGCAACTGACCTTTCCTATCTATCTAGCTGAGAAACACAACATGCTCCCCCCAGGCCAGTTCAGTGGCAGACCCAGAAGGAACACCATGGATGCAATGCAGCTTGTTGTGAGCAAAATCAAAGATGCTTGGAGGCAAGGCTTGGTAGCTGCAGCCCCCTTCCACAATGTTCAGAGCACCTTCCCCAATGCAGTCCGTGACCACCTCATTTACAACATGAGGGAATGTGGGGTGCCAAGATGCTACATTTTACTCATCACAAGGATGCTGACAGGGCGAAAAACCTGACTCAAGTTTGACAACTACGTTTCAGACCTGATGGAGGTAACGAATGGTACCACATAGGGCTGCTCCCCTGTCAATGTTGCTATATGCCTTCTACAATGCTCCACTTGTTCTTATGGCGGCCAATGTGGCCAAGGCTGAATCCTCCATCGGCTTTGTAGACAACTCAATATTCTTGGCCATCACAAGGACCCTCCAGGAGGCCCATGGAATGCTGAGAGACATGATGGAGAGAAATGGAGGGGGATTCGACTGGTCTGTATCCCACAACTCCCCATTCAAACTTACAAAGTTGGCACTAATGAATTTCCCCCACTCTCACCAAGATACCATACCAGAAAACCTCATAATTGAATGCAAGAACCAGGACAGATCCACCACTTCGCAAAGGGTCCAAACTGAAACCTTGTACAAGTACTTGGAAGTAGTTTTTAACCCCAAACTTAGGTGGAACGCCCACTGCCAAAAGGTCATGGTACAAGCAGCCTGGTAGACAATGCAGATCTGAAGACTTTCCAAGCCTTCAGGTGGCATGTTGCTGCACTGCATACATCAACTTTATAATACAGTAGCGGTACCAGCCATCACATACACTGCTGATGTCTGGCACATGGAAGTCCATACCACCTCATCAAGACGCAGAAGAGCTGGCTCAGTAGTGGTCTCCAGAAAACTCGTACCCTTGCAATGGCAAGCTGCAAAACTGATTATAGGTGCCCTGAGTACTACCACAGGCAACGTGCTAGACGCACACTCAGGGTTGCTCCTGGTGGAACTTCTGTTTAAGAAAGTGCTTTTCCAGGCAGCAGTGAGATTCTCATTGCTTCCCACATCTCATCCTGTACACTCTTTAGTCAAACAGGCAGCAAGTTGCTATGTCACACAACACAGGTTGCCTTTACACAACCTCTTCTACTTCACTGATGTAGACCTCAAGCGCATCAAAACTGTTGACCCAGTCCAATGCCAGCCTGGCTACTCACCCGTTTTCTCCACTCACATAGAACCTGACAAGGATAGCGCTTTGGCTATGGCCAATGAGGTGTTCCAATCTGCCTGGGTGTCAGTTTACAGTGACAGCTCAGGCTTTGAGAAGGGGATTGAAGCAGCAGCAGTAATGTATGTAGATGGCATGGAGTCTGCCTCCCTCAAGTACCACCTGGGCTTGGCCTTGAAGCACATGGTATACAAAGAGGAGATAGTTGGATTCATTTTAGGCCTCTACCTACTAACCCAGATAGCCCACACACTGACCCAGCAGACTGTAGTGGGGAGCGACAGCCAGGCAATAATCAAGGCAATGCTCAATCAGCACCCTCATCTGGCCCACTACCTCCTCGATCATGCCCACGCCATAGCTAGACACATCTACACTAAAAGAGACCGGTTTAAAAGATCATCTCAGCACCGCAGTGTGAAAGTGAGGGGGATGACTTGGATAGACTTCATTCATGGAGTAGTCAACCTCCAGGTGCACTGGATGCCAGGCCACGTGGACTTCCCACCAAATGAAGGGGTAGATGCTCTAGCTAAGAATGTGGCTGAGGGCTATTCAAGTCCCAACCCCAGCCTACCTCCCTTTCTGAGACGTCAGCCTCTCCCCATCAGCATACCAGCCACCCAGCAAGCCCACCACGCAAAACTAGACAAGGAGTGGAAGCGAAGATGGAAGACATTGCCACAATATGCCCACATACACATGATCAACCCCACACTACCATCCAAGTCTTATCTGAAGCTGATCTGAACGCTTGAAAGGTGGGACTCACTGCAGCTGATACAATTTTGGACAGGGCACATACCCTTGAACCAGCACCTCTTCAGAATCCATCACTCTGAGACTCCAGTCTGTCCGCACTGTGGTCACCTGATAGTGGAGACCATGAAACACTACTTTTTTGTCTGCCCGCACTATGCACAAGAACAACATGATATCCTACACAGGAGACTGAGACACAAAGCTGAGTTACTCTCTTACATCCTGTCTGACCCTGTGGCCCTGAAATATCTCTTCCATTTTGTGACAGCTACAAAACACTTCCAAGCTAAAGCAACACTGGCAACACCAGTCAATATGACAACTCCTCAATGAAACCAATGGACAGTGAACACTATCATGCTGCTTGCGGCCGTTATCACACCCACACCCACATTTAATCTTATTATAAACACTTTTATTATTGGCAGCTAACCTACCATCTAGGATCCTCTGCTCTGCAAGGATGAGCACTGTGTTGCTCAACCCATTCCAGCCTTGCCTGGACCTTGTAGCTGTCCTCCACTGCTGAACCACTTACATACTTACAATGCAGACATAAGTACCAGGGGAGCACTGTTGAAAATGGTCTGAGATAGGCTGGCCTGCTCATTCTCCACATATACAGGGGGGCATGGACTTCAGTGGCTCTTGTAGCCCTCTTCAAAGAAAAAAAAAAACTTTGGAGAAGTTGAATAGAGCTAAATGTGTGAAAAAACTTAGAAATAAAAAACTCAGATCTCAAGACATACTCTGTCTGGTGATCTCCATAAATGTATGACCAAAATCTCTAATGAGGTGGCCTAAATTTATAAAGCCTATTTGTTTCATCAGAAAAATCTACCATTCTTGCCTTGCTTACAACTGTTAGGGGACTTCCAACGACTTCCATTTTTAGCACTTCACTACACCCCAGCCCACCTCCTACACCACTCCCCAGAACCCCTGGGGCTTGTTCTAGACTCTTGGAGATCTCTGGAAGTTGTTTCCTTTTTTGAAAACCCCCAGAACTTCCTGCACTCCCTGTTCAAGCAGGTGAGCTCTGGTCACCTGTACAGTTGTTCTCATACTTCTGCTGCCCACTGATGTGCTGCACTAAGCAGCAGGGATCCTTAGACTTGTTCTCTTTGGATTTCTCTGTGCTAGGTAATTAGTTACTATTGTATCATTGATTATCATGCCTACTATAATCTCAGATTTCCCTCTGCTAGTTGTGTGGTTGAGCTGCAACTCCCAGATGTCCATGTATGACAGCAACTGCACCTCTGGAAGCATTTCCTCCAGTCCTGCCCCACCTACATCCACTTTAACAAAGATGCTTTTGACCTCCACACATTTGAGATAGCTTGAGTGCTGTCCTACATAAAGGCCAGGTGGGCCTCCACTTATGTGCTGCATATTGTCTGACGTCCCAAAGGTATTGGGAGCAAAAGCTAATGGCCTGGCACTATATCCTGTAGAATATCTCAACTCTTTAAGAAGCAGTGGATTGCCATTGGTGTTCCTGTGCTGCTGCTTAGGAATTTGGATCCAACCAAAGGCCTTTGCAATAGGACAAGAATGGCCAAGTTTGCAGGATCTACAGTGTTGAGTCCTGTCAAGCAACTTTCATCTTTAGTCCACACTGAATTTCCCTTGATGCACTTCCCTATGTTCCAGCCCACCTCTTGTGCCACTCCCTGGGACTCCCAGGGCTTGCTCTAGACCTTTGCGGCTCACTCTAGACCTCTCAAGATCTCCAGAGATCTCTAACTTCCTGCACTTCCCTGTTGAGCATTATCCAAGGTTAAGGTCAGCTCTAGTGACTAGTACAGTTGTTCACATGCCTCTACCACCTGCTGATGCACCACATCCAGCAGTGGAGATCTTTGAACTTGTTTTTTCTTTGGATTTCCTTCTACTAGGTGATTAGTTACCATTGTATCATTGATTATCATTCCTAATATAACTTTGGATTCCCCTCTGCTAGTTGTGTGATTGAGCCACAACTCTCAAAGGTCACCCTTACAATTTCCAGGATCAATCTGGATGTGTTCAAAGAGGATTTGCCAATTCTATCATGGAGGAGACAGTTTCCAGTGCAATTGGCCTTTGCTAATTACTCTATTGTATACTTTGTACATTTTATAAAATAAACCTATATGGAGAAAACAATTGAAGTAATCTAAGCCTCAAGTCTAATAAGTGAATAAAGTGAGGTTAGAGTTGGATTGAAATATTGAGTTCAGATGTTTACAGCTATAAGTAAATAGTAGATTGTATACAAGTTAGTCAATTATTGAACTATTGCACTTATTATATCACATATCAAGTTAGTTGTATAAAAGTAACCTAAGCATTGAAGTGGCCTAACAAGGACCTAACCAAACAAACTGAGGTTAGAGCTGGAATTAGAGATTGAGTTGGCCTATGCATTGAGTCTGACAAGGCCCTGACCTCACAAAGTGAGGTTGGAGGTGAAATCAAAAGGAGGTTTGTAGGCAAGGCCCCCAAGGGAGCAAAGCTCCTCATTTGCTAAAACTCAGGCCAAAGGCCTAAAAATAGCTTATCTATCTATATAATAATGGAACAATGGGCAGGAACTTTTCTGATTGGTCAGCAAATTATATAACAAGCAGACTTTTCTGAGTTGAAAAAAGTCATTCTATTCACATTCGACTGACTTTAAAATTTTGAGCTCAGTTTCAGACAAAGCCTGGACACTCAGCCCCACATACTTATAGTGTCTGCCCTCATTCGGTGTGGCTATTAAATGCTTTTTTGACCATGCTTGAAGCAGTACTTCTCAGTTTTTGAACATCAAAGTACTGTGCCTGTTTGGAAGACTGTTCAGGCTATTCTTTGAATCTTTTTGGTATTTTTTCAAGTCCTCAGTTTTGAGATTGAGGCTAGATTCAGTCCTTGAGTCCTCCAACCAAGGCCTTGATCAAACAAAGTGAGGTTGAGGCTAGACATAAGCCTTAACTGAATGCAGTGAAATTGAGGCTGGATTTGAGCCCTAAGTTCTCCAACCAAGGCCTTGGCTGAACAAAGTGAGGTTGAGGCTGGATTAAAGCTTTGAATTGGTCAACTAAAATTATATAATCTTTTCTGTACTTTTATTTCAAGTCTTCAGTTGTTGAGGCTAGATCCAAACCTTGAGTCTCTCTACCAATGCTTGAACTGAATAAAGTGAAATTGAGGGCTGGATCTGAGCCTTAAGTCCTCCAATCAAGGTTTTAGCTGAACAAAGTGATGAGGCTGGATTCAAGCCTTGAGTTCTGACTGAGTTCTTCAACCAAGGCATTAACCAAACAAAGTGAAGTACTTAAGTCTTGAGTTGATCAGTCATTGGATCATTAAATTCTTCAGATTGTATATGTTGTTGATTCAAAATTATTAATATTGTATATATCAAGTCAGTTGTATGCAGGTAATCTATGCTTTGAATTGGCCCAACAAGGATTAGAACATATAAAGTGAGGTAGAGCTGGAATTAAACATTGAGTTAGTTTGCTATTGAGTTAACTGAATGAAGTGACAGGATTCAAGGCCTTAAACAAACAAATGAGGTTGAGGCTGGATATAAGCCTTGAGTCCGCTAACTAACTGAGGCCTAAATGAGCAAAGTGAGGTTGAGGCTGGATTTAAGCCTTGATTTGGCCAACCAAGGCCCTAACTGAGCAAAGTGATGTTGGGGATGGAATTAAAAGGGGCTAAGACTCAGGCCAAAGGCCCAAGGCGTAGCTCATTTGGCTTGGTGCTGTAATTCCGAGAACACCTGATCTGACATAACCAGGGTTCGAGCCTGATAAGGCTTTAGGGATTTTTCTGACCAGATTATATGGCCCATGGCAGCCTTTGCTGTGATGCCAGTGATATGGCACCAAGCTGGGGCTCAGGCCAGAGGACCAAGCCTACCTCATTCGCAAGCAAGCTGTAAGCCCTGGTGAGCTTACACCCAAGGCTCAGTCAAGCCCTGTTGAGCAAAGCCAGTCTTGGAGGAGCAGAGTGACTGAGAGATAGGACTGTGAACACAAAGAGGTGATAACCTCAGTGATTGGCAAAGCACTAAGTATTATATTATGTATCTACCTGTGAACACAAAGAGGTGATACTGGTAACATAAGTAATTGTCCATGAAATAAAGAATGTACGGACTTACACCTCAGTGATTACACTGGGTGCAGGGAACAATGTTCTCTGGCAAAACAATGTAAAAATATGGTAAAAATAATCCGATTGGTTTCAAATTTCTATTTGAATGTTTTTGGCAAAACAATATAAAAAATATTGTAACTGAACTATATTGAATTGTCACTCCCTGTCACTAT